>JAFVLL020012313.1:0-60282 GCA_021397915.2 Tor tambroides | reverse complement strand
CTAGGAGGAGTTAGAGTTGATAATTTTAGTCTCAGAAGAATAATAATAAGTTTAAATAGCATTTCAGTAAGTTGGCTTTCTCAAGCCAACTTAATGACATCCATAATTTTCTGAAAACAGTCGTTTTCCATCAGAAATACAGTGATATAAAAATACCCGCACTGGGTTTCGATTTTGAAACGTGCAGAGCTCAACCAAGCCTTCTCCCCACCCCCCAACCATTCAAATTGCCATAGGCGGGATTTATTTTTGTCACAGTCACAAATACAGGAAAACAACTTTGTAGTCCAAATGAGCCGTTCGTTGTAGTTCTTGAAAAGGGATTTTTAAAAAACGAAATGTCTCCCTTTGGAGTGGACTTTGAGATTTGTAACTTTGTAGATCTTTTTATGCCCAAACATACACACACACTGACTAAAATTCAAAAAGTGAAAAAGCATAACAGGACCCCTTTAAGATATTTTTGATGAAATCTGAGCGCTTTCTGATCCTGCATAGACAGCAACGCAACTGACACATTCAAGGCCTAAAAAGGTAGTAAGGACACTGTTAAAATAGTCCATGTGACATCAGTGGTTCAACTGTAATTTTATGTAGCTACAAGAATAATTTTTGTGAGCAAAGAGAATAAAAATAACAACTTTATGCAACAATTTCTTCTTTTCTGTGTCAGTCTTCGACGCGTTCATGACAGTACCACATCTAAATTCTATGATCGTGTCAAGTCCTGTCTACTGAGATCTTCATATGATTGATTTTTGAAAGTAGCATAGATGTGATGTTCGCTGTCTATGATGTGTGTTTGCTTCCGTGACAGTTGAGCTAAAAAATAAAAATGGCATCTAAAAGTTGCAGGTGGTGGTCAGTTGGTGTTGAACAACTTTTTCAACTTTTGATTTAATTCCTTGCAAGAAAATAGCACTGTAGTAATTGAATGTTTGCTTAATTATCACCAAAGCTCTCTCTGTTTATCATTAAACCATCAGAAACCTGTCCGAAATCAGTTTTGTGAGGTACTTTGTGCTCAATTGCTGCCTGCAAAGTCATTGTCTAATAGGACAGTGAAACAAATCAGCTCCTTAAGCTTCCTGATGAATTATAAATTCAGACATACTCAGTGCTCATCCAAGCTTTGGCAGCTATATAAAATAGGTTAATTCGGACACATATTCAAACACAGAGGATCACTTGTTTCCACATACAGGCTTATCTATGCAACCTGCAGTAAGAGTCACTGAAAAATCACCACCACTAATGCACAGACAAGTCTGTCTGGAACATGCAAAGACAGACGGCAGGGATGAGTGATACTAACCCATTCAAATTCGAGGACTGGAACTAAGTATCATAGCTTTTATCTATTTTTTTTTCTAGTAGAAGAAAGTTTTCACCAGTCTATTTCAAGTCTATTTCACTGGATTAGCTGGAGTTGTCTGAATGGTGCATTTTTTGCGTGGTTGGAATACCTGATGGTAGTTGGACTGAGATTTTTTTGGCAAACAGTGCCAAAAAGTCTGGAAATCACTTTAGGGAGTTGAGAGGACTAAACGCATTTACAGGCACACATCTCCAACTAGTGCCATTCTGCCTGACGGTGTGTGTGTGTGTGTGTGTGTGTGTTTTAAGAACGTGCTGGTATTTAAACGTGACCCACATCGCTCACGGTTGCTCTCATATAATTCAGTGTGTATTGAAACGCTAGACTGATTTCCTCAAGATGGACGTTTACTGTGGTCTTCATGTTTTATTTGGGGAGTGAGTCCTCCTTCCCCTCTCTGAACTTTTATAGCTACCTGTTATGAAACATAAATAACTCAAAATACACAAAGTAAAACAAATCCTGAATAAGGTATGTGTTTCAATGGAGAAGTTTGCTTTCAGCACTGATGGGAAAAGAGATGGTTGTGCCCTCAACCACACCCCTTCATCTGTCTTTCTTTTTCTCTCACTCATTCCTCTCTCCTTTCCAAATTCTGGGCTGTTAGCCAGACACCCTAAAAATAAAGACATGAGAAGAATTTAATCCAGGTCAAGAGACTGAATGAAAGCTGGGTAAAGATTAAAGTTTTCCAAAACAAATAACATCTCAGGAGTAAGACAACAATTCCATTAATCCCACAGACCTGCTGCCTTTTATTTGAGACTGTCCTCAAGTCTCGCTCTCTTCTTCTTGAATGGCTCTGAAAATTGATTTTTTGTTTGGTTCATATCACTTTACACAGTAGCTGGGCCACTGCGGAATTCACCATGCCAAATGTAATTTCAGGAAGAGAGAGGTCTGTTTGTGTGGAGAGAGAAGTACAGAGGCACTTCTGTTCTTGGCCTCGGGTGTTCAGTAAAGGGTTTTGAGGGTTTGGGCTCAGGGAATAGCCACTATTCGTTTTCAAAAGATAAACTGTAAAGTGGAAACTGAACATGGGTGATTTGTTTCTATAAGAGCATTAGCATGGCAACAGCCGCTAGGTGCAGACATGTCATCTGGTGTAATATGTGACTGAGTGACACCGTACACGGACTGAAGCTTGTCAACTGCTGTTGGTTAAATATATTATAAGTGCAGAAAATGTCATTTAAAGCATATGATACAAAGTCTAAACAGTCTACCTTCTACCAGTTAGACCGAGTGATGAACAAACACAACTTTAGATAAGATTGAGCTACTTTTTTGTTCCATAAAGTGGTTCAAGTTTTAGATGGATGGTTGGCATCATACTTAGATGCAGCATATATATCCAAATCTGTGTTTGTTATAAAAAAGCTTTTGTAAAAGCCACAGCTTGCTTTCCATCCTTAAAGGAATAGTTCACCCAAAAATTAAAATTAGCTGAAAATGTACTCATCTCAGGCCATCGAAGATGTAGATGAGCTTGTATCTTCATCTGAACATATATGTGGAAAAAAATTAGCATAACATCACTTGTTCACCAATGGATCCTCTGCAGTGAATGGGTGCCGTCAGAATGAGAGTCCAAACAGCTGATAAAAACATCACAGTAATTCTCAAATAATTCACATGACTCCCGTCTATCAATTAACATCAGCTAAACATTGTGTGTTTGTAATAAACAAATCCATTGCTGGCACCATCCATAATAGTGATTTCTCGTGTGAAAAAGTTGTCTTATCTGAATCAGGAGAGAAATATACACAGATCAAGCGACATTTACAAACGAAAACAGTCCTAAACAAATATGATGGCTGATTCTGATGAGATGACAACACATTTTTCACATTATGAACTTGGATTTTGACCAGAAGCAACGGTTTAAAGGTAAATCCTTAATGATGGACTCTCATTCTGATGGCACCCATTCACTGCAGAGGATCTATACTGGTGAGCAAATGATGTAACACTAAATTTCTCCAAATCTGTTCTGATGAAGAAGCAAACTCATCAACATCTGAGTACATTTTCATTTGGTGAACTATTCCTGTAATTGTCCTTTGGAAAAAGACAGTAGTGTGTCTTCATGACTCACACTGTCGTGCCTGTCTGCATATGGGAGCCTAAAAAGCCATGAGAAAAGTTACTGAAATACTAACTTGTCAGTGGCATCTAGAGAGGGAGTGTATTCATTTGCCTTCACAGCAGGTCAAAGTCAAGATGTTTGAGTGACATGGTAAAACACTGCTCTCTTGTGGACGTTCTGTACACTAGAATGCTTAAAATACTATATTTAGTCATGAACTGATGCTTGTTTCAAAGGTTAGAACACTAGTGAGTATAATTCCCTGCTGGATTAGTACTGAGCATTGATTTTATGTTGCTGTGAACTCTCAAAATAATTTTTACAACAGCCTTAAATGAGCTGAAATTGTATTTAAAGTGGGCAGCAGGAGAGATCTGACTATGAAGGACACGTCTGTTTTGTGTTTTCCGAAAACGCGGAGGCTTCACTCAAACAAATTGGTTTTGTTGTGGAATGTTCCTCTTGGTGGAGTTCCAGTCTGCACTTGAAGGCTCTTATAATTTGACTAATCCAGGAGATTATATCTTGGCAAGCAGAAACCCCTCATGTTCTCATGATCAGACACTAACTAAAACAAGATTTCTGTTGTGTATAGTGAAAAAATAGCTAGCAATAACTTGGCATATTGAACAGTTATGGTGTCCAGAAATACAACATCTCTTAAAGGCTATATGTGCAGAGATTCTAAAGACTACTGAAAAAGTGCCTAAAATGTGTTAGTTTTATATGTGAAAGACTATTATTATATGAAAGTAAGACATTCATTATATGACGATTAAAATGAGTGCTGAAGTTTAAGTTTATTGAATGTTGTTATTGAATGTGATGGAAACAGTCAATGGGAAAAAAGGAAATGTAACATTAATAAACATTGAATGTTGTGTGTGTGTGTGTATATATATATATATATATATATATATATATATATATATATTTTTTTTTTTCAAATATTAATAATTATATATAATTATAATGCATTTTCATAAATTAACTAGTGATATGTTACTAATGATATAGGCCTAAGCATAACTAATGTTTTGACTTACTTATGACAGATATTATAAACTGTTTAATTTGCCAACTATTTTGTGTTGCTATGTCTTCTAAAAATGACTAAAAGTCTAACAGTCGATCTGGTGTCTTTTTTCACTCTTTGTCAACTGTGTGACAATTTTTTTCATTTCTAACTGAAAACATTAGTTATAAAGATATAAATATAATTACATTTGGTAGATGCTTTTGTTCAAAGACAGCGATTCATTTTATCAGTTCAAAAATAAATTAGAATAAATAAAAAAGCATCACACTGACTGTCAACCCTCTTGTTAAAAATATTGTTAGCTCATAAAGCAAAATTAAGAAAAAGAAGAAGAAGAATAAGTCTTCCTGTCTTTTTTCTTTTTGAAAATTTGATTTGCTCAACAACTAAAAGGGCTGCCTGGAAACTGAAATAGAGAATTGGGTTTTACTCCACTTTGTCTGATGAATAGGCTATAACAGAAATAATAGGCCTGTCAATAATAATATACATTTTCCATTCTCAAATTCATATGTGATACAGTTTATATATTAAGGACTATTTTAACTTTAATTTTCATAGTCATAATGACATCTCGCAGACCTGTAAACCAAGCGCACGCTAACGTCATCATGTTTCTATAGTGATGACGCTTTGCGTCAAATAGCCTACATTTCGGTTGAAACAATTATCTCGCAATCGACTTTAAATTGCCAGATATCACTACATCTATCAGACCGATAACTTGGCACTAACATTAAGACGAAAACAGAGTGACTTGTGTACGTGCGTTTCACCTGCGCCAGAGGCCCTCAGAAGTGCGCGCGCGTGTTTTCCTCAGTATCCCGGCATGCACCGCTTTATTTAGTGTTGTATCTCCGGGAGATGTCAGACACAGCCCTCTCTCTCTCTCTGCTCCAGCGAGGAGACGAAACCCAGCAAATCTCTCCTCTCAACAGCCCGCAAACAGCAGAACCGACCCCATCTCTACCATCAGACACACACTAATCTCATCCCGTCTATCCGGTAGGTGTCGGCCGCTTCTTTGCGCTTCTCTCCCGGTGTGAAGCGCGCCCAGGGGCAGGTCGCATCTCAGCTGCACCTGCTCAAGCCGCTGACTGAAACAAACAAGCGATGTTTTCAAAGAAAGCCTACTGCACTGTATGGTTTCGAAAACAATACAGCCTCGTATATTTGAAGTGCGCAGTTTAGCACTTGCATTGATGTAGGTTGTTATTGTTTACTCCTTGTTGCGTATTTTCGGACGGATGAGATCATTAGCCGGTGGCTGATTATTATGACAGTAACTAGAGACGATTGTGAAGATGGGTGCTATAAAGTGCCATGTAGATGTCATTGAAAACATTTTTGACATTGACACATTCTGGCTGATTGTTTTGGATGTCACAAGAGCTGTGCGAAATGAGATTTAGATCATTTCTGTTTATTTATCATGCTTATAATATTAAATATTTAGAAAATCAACTGCTTTTAAGTCATAATCGATTATTTTAGTGATCTTTTTTATTGATGCGTTAACATTTATAAGTTTCAAATCAGTTATTTGAAAAGCTGTTCATTTTATCTAGCAGATGCATATGCAATATTGTTTTGGACACGTGCTGTTGTTTCTGGATTGTTCACAGTAAAAACGCAACACATCCTCTTGTGTCTCTAAGCTTGTAAATGTCTTCTGGTGTAATTATATTCATTTTTAGAATGGTGGTTTGTTGATTGTTGCGCTGTCCGCAATGCAGGTGCCGTTTATGATCCTGCTCATCCCCAGCCATTCTCACGTGCATGTGTGTTGATGTGCACTGGCCAATCAGATGCTGCCATGAAAGTCCCACATTTTATTAATCATGATTTTTGTATGGTCTTCATTTATTTAATAAGTGGTTATTTAATAATAGAACCGAAAAGCAGTGACGTTTCTAATAATAACCGATAATCAGTTGCTATTAACCTGCTGCTGTTTTTGTGCCCTGCATAATATGTCATCATACTGGCTTACATCATGCAGGAGTATGTAGTGGGTGTGACTACATACTGAAGCACTGCATATTGGATGTTTGTGTGTGTGTGTGTGTGTGTGTGAGACGTGACTATCAGGACTAGGATATAACAGTGTTTAGAGTCTCCTCTAAAGCTGCAGCTCATTGATTATTAATGCAAGAGAAGGAGAGAGAATTTGGAGGGCAAGAAAGAGAGCTGTTAAGGGAGAGTGTGAGAGATAGTATGGGGAAAAGAACAACAGAGTTGAGTACTAATGTCACGGGGATTCTTTTGTCTCATGTGGAGCAGGGCGGGGGAGGCCTCACCCTCTGACTGTAGGGACCAGCATCAGTCAGATCAGAGCAAATGTCAGCATCAGCACTCTAAAATGTCTACCAGTCCATAAATGGCTCCTAAAGGAGGGGCGAGGGAGTGAGTCTTCACATATGCCGTGGAATATCACTTCTGAAGGATGGTCAATGCTCCCAGCGCCTGTGATTTAACGGTTAATTTACGGTACGCAGATGGATGCGGGATACAGATGGTGATGGGGTGCACTTTGTTTCCGATGCTCACTTGATGTCTCATCAGCCTATAAATAAGTGTGTTATGATTTGGTTATTACTAGGGTAATCTTTTGAAATATTGTGTGAACTTATAGACTGGGTAGTGTGCAGTAAATGCCAAATAGGATGGCTGAGTGCTAAGATATCTACAAATGTACCTATACATGTAAAACGCCAACATTTATTTATTTATTTATTTATTGTGTTTCTCACAAATTATGAGTACAGGGCCAGATTATAGATTAATAAAGAGTTATTTTCATGCAATTCTTTGCACATTACTGTGTTATAACCTCCAAACACTTATAGTGCATTGTAAAATAATTAATTGTCATGTTTGCATTACACATGACCAGCTCCATATATATGGCTTTTCTGACATGGTAAACTTGCTAGATAGCTCACCTGGTACTGCACTGCGCTTGCTGAGCACTTGATTCATGTTTATTACGTTTGATTTTGTTTACACTATCAGTTAGGTTTAGGGTAGAGTTTAGTGTAGGTGGTTCTGAGCGTTATTTTCAAACACCATCCACCTTATTCTTCAGTGTGGAAGTAAGCCTATGGGCTAGACTTCTGGTTCATTACCCACGGTAGAGAAATAAAGAGAAGAGTAACAACGTGCAGTAAACTAGTGTGTGCAGTTGAGGTCAAACGTTTACATCCCCCTTCAGTATCTGCAAAATGTTAATTATTTTACCAAAATAAGAGATTACACATTATACAAAATGCATGTTATTGTTTATGTAGTACTGACTTGAATAAGATATTTCACATAAAAGATGTTTGTATAGTCCACAAGAGAAAATAATAGTTGAATTTATAAAAATGACCCCGTTCAAAAGTTAACATCCCCTTAATTCTTAATACTGTGTTCTTCACTGAATGATCCACAGCTGTGTTTTTTTGTTTAGTGATAGTTGTTCATGAGTCCCTTGTTTGTCCTGAACAGTTAAACTGCCTGCTCTTCTTCAGAAAAATCCTTCAGGTCCCACAGATTCTTTGGTTTTCCAGCATTTTTGTGTATTTGAACCCTTTCCAACAATGACTGTATGATTTTGAGATCCTTCTTTTCACACTGAGGACAGCTGAGGGACTCATATGCAACTATTACAGAAGGTTCAAACGCTCACTGATGCTCTGGAAAAGCAATGCATTAAGAGGCAGGGGGTGAAAACTTTTGAACAGAATGGAGATGTGTACGTTTTTCTTATTTTGCATTTTTTTTCCAATTAGTACTGCCCTTCAGAGGCTACAGAAAATAGTTACATGTGTCCCAGAAGACAAAATAAGTTAAATTTACTAGGGATGCACCGAAATGAAAATTCTTGGCCGAAACCGAAAACCGAAAAAGAGGAAACCAAGGCCGAAAACCGAAACACCGAAAGAAATTATGCCAATTATTAGTACCATTGCATTTATGGCTATGACTGTGTACTAACTTTACTAAAATCCTGTCACGTGATGAACGAACGACTCAAACCCAAAGACTCGGGAGGTGAACTAATCAATTCTCTTTCCGGCTCTGACTGCATTGGTTAAGTTTATGGGGTTGTGATGAACGAGCGACTCAAACCCGAAGACTTGTCAGATAGGCTAAGAGGTGAGCTAATCATAGACTAAAGACCCAGGTAAACAATGAATTTATTTTTTTTCTGTTTCTTAGACCATTATAGTTTTGTATTGTTTGTAGTGTGATCAACGTTTGCACAAGTAGTAGATGTGTGTTAGGGAAGTAGCACATAACATTTTAATTATATTTTGCTAAAATGAACGAAATGACTCGAAAAAAGATTCGTTCATTTAGCTGAACGAGACTCAAAGGTCCGAGTCAGTAAAATGATCCGAACTTCCCATCACTAGTTTGCGTCATCACAACATTTCGGCCGTATTGTTTTGGTGATAAAAGTCTTTCGGCCGAAAACCGAAAATGCACTTTTGGGCCATTTTCGGCCGAAAATTTTCGGTGGCCGAATATTCGGTGCATCCCTAAAATTTACCCAAATTTTCAAATTCAAAAAGTTTTCATCCCCCGACTCTTAATGCATCGTTTTTTCTTCTCTTACAGGAAAAATAAGGTGGATAGATCATCAACTTACCGGACATTTCATATTCGAGCTGGCGCAATACACACAACAATCAACGTAATAAAACATTGCCAGATACACGTTGATCTGTTCAGATAACACTCTTTTAGTGCCACTCACTGGACACTTTCTAAAGTCTTGCAAAACATGTAAGAAGCAATGTAATATCGGCAAAGGCACATTTTTCCAATGAGGCTGGGTTGAACAAAAGTCCTTCTACATCTGGAATTCAAAGTCTAATTTAAAGCTGAAAATAAGCAGAATGTGAAAAAAAACAAAGTAAACAAAGAAATCTTCTAATGTAAAATAAATAACAAATATGTCAGGTGCTGCACTAATTCTAGGCCACTAATCAAAGAAATAAATTTGTGACGTTGATCATGTGTCTCATTGTACAGATTATCTCACATGCTGGGGAACATGATTATCAGGTTTTACACAATCTTGTGGAGTTCATGCAGCTCAAGTGCTGTTGTTATTGACGCAAAACCAAATGTTAAAACCTCATTATACAGTATGATGTTGTTATGATGTCATGGTGGCTGCTGGGAAGCTCCCTTGTTTCAGGAACTGCTCATGTGATTTACTATAGATGACATCATCACTCGCAGTTGTACCTTAATATGGGTATTGCTCATAGTAGGCATACAAACTCCTTATATGCCTCACTTTTCATTATTCATAAATTATTCATAGTTTTTGTCTGCTCCACAGAGCCTCGTAGTCTCCCTCTTTCTGTCGTTAAGTAATGGAGGTCATCTGTCAGTGTCCTTTGTTACGTAGCTGCCGTCTTGAGCATAACCAAACACTTTTTTAATCTTTTTAAGCACAGCAGGTTTGACCGTGGCAAAGTCATTCTCACTATGTGAAAAGTCTGTGTGCATTGTGCTGTGAAAGAGAGATCAGATACGCTATTAATGACACCCAACTGATGTTACAAGTGGATTGTGTTGGTGTCCACCTACAACATGGTTGAAAAAAATGATTCAGGATGTGTGTACTGTATATACGCCATATGGAGTTTTACTGTGTTTCTGTCAGGATTTGCGTTGAGGTAGCAAATGGGAATCGTAATTTGCATTTAAGGAAGTAGAATTAGTAGTCAGATTAAGTTCAAAGATATATATCTGTTGTAGATGTATTTCTTTTTCTTTTTTTAATATGAATACATTTTATCATAAACAGAACATATGGGGAATCATTGTTTGAATTAGCGCTGAAAAGGCATGGACAGTTATATTTGCAATTCATATTGAGTATGCATTTGTAGGAGTTTCCCTTTCGATCGGTAAATTTCTGGGAGGAGAGTACTTAAATGAATCACGCAACACGGTTTACTAAGGTTTGCGCTCGTCAATTCACTGGTATTTGCGACATTATTTAACGCCCAAAAAAGCATGTCTTAAAGCAGGTGGTAATTTGTTGCGTCTGTAAATCAGCCGTAGAATTTTCCCCTCCCATCTGCGCATTTATAGAATTGCGCTCTAACGCTAATTTGCCCTGTTTAGTAAATCTGGCCCAAAATAGTAATAGTGATAAATAACAATTTAAAATAATAATAATAATAATAATAATAAAAAAAAATCAGGTTCCTGTTGGTTGTGGTTCACACTTATTAAATTCTCACTCTAAATTGAAAGTGAGTCTTTTCTAAATTCTGAATGTTGCGCAACCCTTTTAGTTGGTAGTGTGTTTCTTTGTTTCTGTAAATCTTCACATTTGCATCTTTATTGCATGATATGCTGTATGAATGAGGAGAAATGGAGATAGTAAGAAAAAGAGAGAGGACACATGAGGAGGGATGACAACAAGTGAATTAATAAAAGAGCGGGACAGAGTCTACTGACTGTCTTCTCTGTGCCGCACCCAGAGTGAGCACAGCCTGGCATTACTCATTCATGCTCATAGGCTTTTCATGAGTTCCACCGAATCGTAGTCTTCCTCGAACATCTCTTACCCTCTTTTTAGCCACACTGTCTGTGTTCAAAATATATATGTTTTGTTTTCAGAAACCCACAGTGTTTTTGTTTTCCCCTTTAGACTTTAGAGCGAATATAGTGTGCTGCTTTTCCCATCCTTTTGTTGTGTCTGTCTTGTGGAGGGCTGTGGTTAGTCTGTCAGAGCGAGAGTGTGTTTAAGGCATCTGCTCCTGTCTTCTGATCAACCACACTACCATTTTTGGCTGCTCCTTTTTCTCGTTTTCAACTTGATCTTATGAGAAAAACATGACCATGCATGTTTTTGCAAGCCTGAAATAAGTTGCCGTAAATCACTGCAGTGTCCAGATGAAATATCCACCGAGTGTCGCTAAAAGTGATTGATTTTCTCTTATAAAGTCTAAAAGTCTATATAGTGTTTTATCGATTTTTAACGCAGCCAATAGGAATGCATTTTTTTCTAATGCTTACACTGACCATGATCCCTAGATTTTAAATGTAATTTTTTAATCTAAAATTCAAACTTTCACAATTCAAGACATTATTAATTGATAGTTGCAGGCAGCACTTCTACACCACTACTGTTTATTTCACTTGGAAACTGCAGCAGTTTGCTCCCGCAGTAACATTTTTCACGTTTTGTAGCATCACGTTTTTCTGCATGAGAGCAGGTAGCTCATTTTTTCGTCATATAGCAGAATGAATGTGAAGTATGATTAGCAATGCAGACCTTCAACACACCTGCAAGGCGTTCTCTTATCTCTTGTGTTTCTCCTTTTTCCTCTGTCTTTGTGAATGGCTAGATTTGTCAGTTTTATTGTGTTGCATTATCATGATAGGAGGAAGTGCACCCAGAGGAGAGAGTCTGCCTAAGTTCTCTGTTAATAATTTAAACTACACAGGGCTTTATAAGGACCCTTTTACTAAATCAAAGCCTTTCTTAAGAAGTCATGATAGGGACACTTTCTTTTATCTTCTAGTAGAAGCAGAAAAAAAATTAAACATGGTGTTAGATTAATACATTATCCCACAAGTGAGTATATTTGTAGCTGGAATATGATATATTAGCCTGGGCCAAAGTGCTTTTAAAAGGGACATATCATGAGAAATTGAATTTTCCTTGATTTTTGAAATAAGAGACAAGAGTTTGATGTACTTGATCAACTTTCAGAACTCAAAACTTGAAACTCAAAACTACCCATCTTAAAATATCCTTTAAGGTACTCATCAAAATTGCATGACTAGAGGATTTGCATGAAAGTCTTAGTCACAACAGCAAACATGATCAATAATCAAGGCATGTTTTTGATATACTTCAGCACAGTTTTTTGCTAGGAAAATGGACATTTAGTCTAGTCTTCCATTTATATGCACCATTATATATATAAAGTAATAAAAACCAGTATTTATGTAATGTACGCTACCATTCAAAAGTCTGGGATTGGTATAGGGCTGCACGATAAATCGCATGTGATTGTCATGTGCATCTCGTCAGTAAAGCCGGTTCTGTGATTAGTAGTAAATCTCCATCACATGCTTTCAGATGGAGCGGCATTTAATACACGCTACACAATATCTCGTTCATAATTGCAGATGAATTGCATTCGATTATGAACGCGATATTGCGTAGCTTGTCAGCGAGCTACGGCTCTGTGTATTAAATGCCACTCCATCTGAAAGCACATGATGGAGATTTACTACTAATCACAGAACTGGCTTTACTGATGAGATGTGCATGACAATCACATACGATTTATCGTGCAGCCCTAGCATCGGTATAAGATTTATCTATTGAATAAAGACTCTTATGCTCACTGAGCTCAAGAAACCTGTTGTATTATCAGTGTTGAAAACAGTTGTGCTGCTTAATGTTTTTGTGGAAACCATGATACATTTTTCAGGATTCTTTGACGTAATAAAGTTAAAAAATAACAGCATTTATTTGTAGATAATTGTTTTGTAATACTGTAATTAATGGCTAAAAAAAGAAGCAAAACTATAATGGCATAAAAAAGCATACTATATCATTGATAATTACAACATTGCTTAATTTCATTCACCTGCACGATCATTGTGATATACCATGAATATTCAATATATCACCCAGCAGCCCTACTTAAATTTTAAGTGGATCAGAAAACATCAAGGGAAAAAATAAAATGATGAAATATGTATGATATGACCTCTTTAAGAGCGCTTTGGGATGGGGGATGATCCCTGAGCAGTGCAGGGTCTGTGGAAACCAGCCCAGCGTTCACCCCCTTAAATCAATACTTCCACAAACAGTATCTACAGACTCTCCCTCGCTTCTCTGCCTCATCTGAAACGCATTACGTAACGTCAAACCATTATGCTGTCATTAGATAAATATAGCTATTTGTCTTTTCAGACAGAGGGACGATGATTCTGGGAAGGGATAGTGATATCCGAAGTAAACAATTTAATTGAAGTAGTGTGTTTTTGTTTGTGTAAGTACTGTATGACAGTCTCCTGACCTCACTATGTGGCTGTTACTCCACTGTAAACATCTCATGTGAGTGTAGTTTTATCCAGCACTGACTTCACATGTGCAGTTTTATAGAAGCTTGTCCTGATTACACAAACAGTCACATCTATATTTTGCTGGTGAATTGTCACGTGCTTGTAGGAAGAGTGATTTTGGTGTTATGTTGAATTACTTTAAAGATGTGTTTTGTCATGTACTCTGGGAATTGCAGAGTAGCAGATATGCTGATGTTGATGTCTCAGAAGAGGTTTAATTAAAGATGCTGTAAGTGATATTTTTTAATGGAATGACACTCAGAAAATGTCCCTATTACAGTACCTGTCAGATCTGAATTAGATGTCCTAAAATATCTTGAAATAATACACTTGTGTCTGTGGCAGCACTGAATCTGTAAACTGCAAAAATGTGACTACAGTCAAATTCTTTTTTTAGATAAAAAGAAATTTGAGGTGCTTTTTGTGTGTCAAGCGTTTTGTGTGTTTCATGCAAGAATAATATTTTACTTCTGTTGTGCTTGATAATGATGAAATTTACTACAGATTGTATTAGTTTGTGGTTATTTGATCTTTTTCTTCTTATCAGTATTATTCGTAACAGTTATATTAAATTTTCCATCATAATCAGTAATAATGTAGTAACACTGCTTTAGAAAATCTCATATTTTATCTCAAAAATTAGTTTGTGGTGTTTTATTTTGAGTATTTTTAGTATATAAAATAAGAATGTTGTTATTATTATTTATTTAAAATTATTTTAATTATTTTAATACTTATTTTAAAAAATAGTATAGAATTTTATAATCAGCCAGCTACACTAAAAACATATTTGATGCAGAAATAATTTTCATTCAGAAATTTCTAGTAAATGTCACAAATAATTACAAAAAAAGAAACAGCAAGTAACACATTAAGTTAACCGAGAAATTTAGAGGTAGAAAGACTGAAATAGTAATTTCTTGTAAAACGTCCTCCAATAACCTTGGAGCTAAGTATGTAATTGACTAATGTAACTTTTAGTCATAGTGAGTGATACCTGCCAGAAGGCTGAATATTCTATATATCTGACCAGTATTTTCTTTTCTTGTGTTTACAGGTCTCCTGGGCTAGTGTGTGTGCAGGTGTGAGTGAGTGAGTTTATTTATACATGTGATTGTGACCGCGTACCATCATCAACATGGCCTCGGTGAGTGTGACCTTGGAGAATCAACTGCACAGCGCACAGAAAAACCTGCTGTTCCTGCAACAAGACCATGCCAACACATTGAAAGGCCTACATGCTGAGATCTGCCGCCTACAACAGCATTGCACAGGTACACACATACACACACACATCCCAATACACTGAGCATCATGTAGTGACTGCCACTTACAGCAAAACTGCACTAAGCAAGCATTCATAAACATATACATTATTCATTTGTAAAATGTCTACAGTAAATGAAGCACTATAATCATTAAAAATGAAGTGTCTCATTTATTTAATGGCTCAAATTCCCATTATAATTACTTGCTTATGTAAAATATTTTTGCTGCGCAATGAAGAAAATTATTGCCAGTTTATAGTGTATTTACTATTATTTTGTTTAGTTAATCTAGTGTTGTTTTTATTTTATTTTTGTATTTTTGCCACTTTAATTCATTGGATGATTAAAAATTGACTGGAAATGAGAGGATGGATAGGGGAGGATGGGATTGGGATGTGACTCGTGTGCGTGAGTTCAAATCCGGCTCAAGTACCCTCATGAAGTGGGCGCCAAATCCTGTGCATGACAACTATCAGTTTAATGATGTTGACATCTTGAGGTCACTTATGGTGGCATCATATTAAATGTCTAGATCAAAAATGAACACATTGATTGCCTTTGCTAATTCACACCTGCATGCTAGGTGGCGCCGTCCAACAATGCATTTTTCCTTAGATATGTATCTCGTAAATGGATTTTGTGGACATTGTCCTCTGCTCAATATTCAGCATTAAATTAAGATAAATAAAGTTTGGTTCTGCACCAGAAACACAAACTATCTATAATAATTACAAGAAAACATCTTAAATAAATAGAAGTACAATTAGCATCAAGCCAAATATGAAAATTTGTGTAATTTATTAATGTTTTTGCTTAAAACCCACTTTAAACCTTCATCGAGTGCTTGAAATAACTTACGATTGTGATCTATAGTTGATTTTGATTCTATAAAAGGCAGACATGCACTCTTTGTATGTTTAATAATTTTAAAAAAATTTGGCTCGATGACGCTTTTGAATCGAAACAATAGATCCCTGTGGGGCTATTCACATTAGGTGCGATCATTTGCAGTGTTGTTTTTTTTCCTGTCGCTCCACGATGTAACAGGCCGTCCAATTAGGTTTGAGCTAAGATCACATGCCCGGAGCAGGTGCTGTTGCACAAAAAGGCAAGAGGCACTGAAGAAGAGTATTCTGAGAGAGAAGAGGATGCTGAGTTCTTGTTATCATTGGTATCTGAGAACAGAATTTTTGTGTTCAGTGTGAAAAGGCCTTAACGCTGCTTCACTCCAATCTCCATGGCCATTTTTTTTTTTAAGTAAACATGAAATTGTCATGCTATTATTGTGTGCGTGATTCATTATTGCACAAATCAAAGCACAAAACAAAACATCATAGCCAAACAAAACAAATCACCAAAGCAAAACCACAAAAGAAAACAAACAAAAATATCAAAGCAAAACAGCAAAGTAAAAACAAAACCACAAAACAAAACAGCCAAGCAAAAATGCAAAGTAAAGGCAAAACAAAACAACTAAACAAAACAGCATGAAATACTGTCTTATTGTTTGCTGTATATTGAAGCACAAAACAAAAAAAACCAAAACTCAGTAAACTACAGAATTTGAAGTTTCATGTTGTTTGTATTGTCCCACTGACTCCCACATGCTCTTTTATCCTTGGTTGACTCTCTCTTGTGTTACTGTTTCTCTGTTTTTGCTCTCACTCTCTTGATCTCCTGTTTCAGGTGATGTCTTGTGTCATGTGATCTTCAACTGTTGTCATTTAAGGTAGTGAGATGCTCTGTGCTGCCAGCCTAACATTTGATCTCTCTCTCTCTCACACTCCTCCCTTTGTCGTCCTGTCCACACCTTCTGTCCTCTCTTTTGTTTCACAGACCTGACATATGAGCTGACAATGCGGAGTTCTGATCCAGGCGGTAAGATTTCTCACGCACGCTTTACATGTGGCTGCATTCACACTCAGAACAAAATACTTATGCAAGGGGGCTGTGTGAGTGTGTGTGTCAGGTGTTGCTAGGATGCTGTCAAAGTGCTTGTCATCCACACATTCACCTGTTAACAGAGATGGGCACAAATACATCAAAATGTATTTAAAATAAAAATACAAAATACTGTGTGGAGAAATTTAAATACAAATACAAAATACTGTGTGGGAAAATGTATTTAAATACAAATACAGTATTTTGTATTTTGAAAATACACAAAATACATTTGAAATTGGCCATCCAGTGAAGTAACACTATTAAGGCCTGTTTACACCAAGAACGATAATTATAAAGGTAACTATATTAGTGTATTCTAAGTATACGATGTAGTTGTGTCATCTGTCACTAAATGCTCAAGCTCTTTAAAGCAGAAATGATTCCGATTGGCTATCAATGTTTTTATCATTCATAATTTTTTGTGCTGTTATGGTTATAGTTGTGGTGTGCTATCTGCTATTCACTTAGATTTAGGATGTACTCACACTAGGGGATCTGATCCGTGCTTGAGCACGATTGACCCCCAAAGTCCAGTTCATTTCACAAGTGTGACTGCTCTGTACCGTGTCCAGTGCGGTTCGTTTAACCATGCCCTGGCCCGCTTGAAGAGGTGGCTCGGGTGCAGTACACATGTAGTGTGATCTCTAACCACGCCGGAGCATGTAACAGTTCTACAATGGAGCTATTGTTGTGCTATTGTTATCATTATGACAGCAAAAATCTTTATTACTACTTGGATATCACACTTTTCAATTAATTTAATTTCAAGTACATTTAGATTTATAATGGGTCTGGTTCTCATCTTATTGATGAACAGGTATTGTAGTTTGTGAGTAAAACTGCAAATTCCACCATTATACTCAAAAATGAAAACTAAAAGAATTTCAAATCACATGAGCCAATATTTTATATAGATAACATATTTTATATAGAACATAGATAACATAACAAATGTTTAAACTGAGAAATATTACAATTTTATGCACAAAATGAGCTCATTTCAAATTTGATGCCTGCTACAGGTCTCAAAATAGTTGGGACGGGGGCATGTTTACCATGGTGTAGCATCTCCTCTTCTTTTCAAAACAGTTTGAAGATGTCTGGGTATCGAGGTTATGAGTTTCTGGAGTTTTGGTGTTGGAATTTGGTCCCATTCTTGCCTGATATAGGTTTCCAGCTGCTGAAGAGTTCGTGGTCATCTTTGACGTATTTTTAGTTTAATGATGCGCCAAATGTTCTCTATAGGTGAAAGATCTGGACTGCAGGCGGGCCAATTCAGCACCCGGACTCTTCTACTACAAAGCCATGCTGATGTAATAGCTGCAGTATGTGGTTTTGCATTGTCCTGCTGAAATACACAAGGCCTTCCCTGAAATAGACGTCGTTGCTCTAAAACCTTTATATACCTTTCAGCATTTATAGTGCCTTCCAAAACATGCAAGCTGCCCATACCGTATGCACTTATGCTCCCCCATACCATCAGAGATGCTGGCTTTTGAACTGAACGCTGATGACACGCTGGAAGGTCTCCCTCCTCTTTAGCCCGGAGGACACGGCGTCCATGATTTCCAACAAAAATGTCAAATTTGGACTCGTCTGACCATAGAACAATTTTCCACTTTGAAACAGTCCATTTTAAATGAGCCTTGGCCCACAGGACACAGTGGCGCTTCTGGACCATGTTCACTTATGGCTTCCTTTTTGCATGATAGAGCTTTAGTTGGCATCTGCAGATGGCACGGCGGATTGTGTTTACCGACTGGTTTCTGGAAGTATTCCTGGGCCCATTTAGTAAGGTCAATGACAGAATCATGCCAATGAGTGATGCAGTGTGGTCTGAGGGCCCGAAGACCACGGGCATCCAACAGAGGTCTTCTGCCTTGTCCCTTACAGAGATTTCTCCAGTTTCTCTAAAACCTTTGATGATGTTATGCACTGTAGATGATGAGATTTGCAAAGCCTTTACAATCTGACGTTGAGAAACATTGTTTTTAAAGTATTCCACAATCTTTTTACGCACTCTTTCACAGATTGGAGAGCTTCTGGCCATCTTTATTTCTGAGAGACTCTGCCTCTCTAAGACATCCCTTTTATAGCTAATCATGTTACAGACCTGATGTCAATTAACTTACTTAGTTGCTAGATATTCTCCCAGCTGAATCTTTTCAAAATTTCTTGCTTTTTCAGCCCTTTGTTGCCCCCGTGCCAACTTTGTTGAGACCTGTTGCAGGCATCAAATTTGAAATGAGCTCATTTAGTGGATAAAAGTGTAAAATTTCTCCATTTAAAAGATTTTTTATTTTCTCTATGTTTTATTGTGAATAAAATATTGGCTCATGTGATTTGAAAGTCTTAGTTTTCATTTTATTCAAATGTAAAAAACATCCCAACATTTTCGGAATTTGGGGTTGTAATCCTGTGACATCTGTATGTTAGCGAAAGGACAATCACGGTTGAGCTTTAGTACAAGGCAGCTGTGTCTAGTGTGAGTATGCCCAATTAATTTTTTTTTTCTTAATTATTAACATTACTCATTTATCCATGTTTCTTTATCGCTCTGACGTGTCAATAGCTCCTGCCCACTAGAAGCTCCACAGATACATTTGCATACCACAACGATATATAAACAATATAGAAAAAGTTCAATCAATTTACAGTTTATATCATCGCTGATATTTATATTGTCATATCGCCATAGCAAGCAGTAATGATTAAAGTTTAATGAACACATGTGACTAGTTGATAAAACCAAAATCTGACCAAAAAAAAAAAAAAAACAACTTAAGACTGACTTGTGCTAATGCTGTGTTCCCTTTGCTAGGGTTTTTTTTCTTACCTGCTGAGACAGGTATGCTTTTTTCCCACATAAGCAAGATCACCTTGTTTTTTTTTTTTTTTTGTTAACAATTGTTTTTATTGGGTTTTATTTTGTGGAACAGTACTACAAAACAAAAAGCAGCTGTACACATTTAAAACCCACCCCAACCCATCCCACCCCTTGGTAGACTTAAAAAAATATATAAAAATAAATAAATAAAATAAATAATAATAATAAACACATTAATTAATATTAATAGATAAATAACAATAAAATAATTTTTACAAAGATTTTAGAAAAGACACAACATTAAAAGCTGAATGCCAAGAATTTACAGTTTTCACGTTAGATCCATGTATACGAGAAGTAGAGTTCCATCGAGATAATGTCCAACAAATACACAGTCCAGGTTCGTCTGTCCATTGTGTGAGGAGGATTCCAACGGTTGACTAGCAATTTTTATGCTGCTGTGAGAGCAGCTAACAGTAAAGATCTTTGTTGGACGGACAAGGTGAAGTCCCAAAAGTCATTCATGAAAAAGTGACGCGGAGTCAAACATATCTCAGTTCCCAGCAAATATGATAGATCCTGTGAGAGCTGGGTCCAAAAAGGTGAGAGAGAGGGGCGCTCCCCCCAAAAAATGCAAAAACGTGCCTAAAACTCCTTGGGAACAGAGATTACACTTAGGAGAAGATGACAGATTCATATAAAAAACGTTTCATTGGAGTCAAGTAAACCCTATGCAGCAATTTCCAATGAATCATTTGGTGATTAGGGTTTTTAGAAGACAATTTAAACATACCCCATACCTGATCAGAAAATAAAACATGCACATCCTCATTCGATCCCTTAGCCCACACAGTTGTAATAGATAAAGGTTTGTATGAATGCTCAAGAAGAAAGAAGATAGATGACTGAAGCAGAGGAGGGAGATTCCTCAGAAGAAAGGATTAGTTTGCGCAAAGGGTGAACAGGCAGTTGAGAGCTCCAAGGCACCCCATATGCCCGTAGGGCCGATCTAATGTGCAAATACATAAAAAAGGAGGTGCCTGGCAGATTATATTGAGTTTTAAGATTCTGGAAGGATTTTAAACCACTATCATCATAGATATCTCCCAGAGTGTTTACTTTATTATGAGTCCATTGCGGACAATGAAATGGAGTACTGCCTGACAAAAGGTTATTATTGTGGAAAATAGGCAAATGCCTATGCCATTTTGTAACTAGTTGTGAACGTCTTTCAACATCCCTCCATGTGGAGAGGAGATGGTTACAATGGGACCAAACCGAGATTTACACTGCCTAAGTGGAACTCCAAAAAAAACAAGATGCTTCAATTTATATGGATAAACAATAGATTCCTCAATTGCTCTCCAAGCCACAGAAGCGTCAGGATCAAACCAAACTGCTAAAGCACTGTAAAAAATGAAAAGTTGACTTAACTTAAAATTTCAAGGCAACTTGCTGCACAGCTTTTTTGAGTTTACTCAACTTTGGACCCAGTTGTTCACTCAACCCAAGTCACTGAGTACAGTCACAGGTCTCTTTTTTGTTCAACTAACACAGTTTTGTTAGTTAAAAAGACTTGTAATGCTTTTCCAATGTCTCAAATTATGTTCTATGAACTTTTGTTACTTGTTTACAAATGATAAACATTAATGGATAAGCTAGTCTAATAAGTAGACAACATTATCTTTGTTTATAAGACAACTTACAAGACTAAGATATCCAGAAATCAGACAAAACTGGTTGAACATACTCTAGGCCTCAAGACACACTAACCTCAAGAACGGTGGCAATCAACAAATGTTAAAAAGATGAGCTCTTTACAACACAGTACAACAAATAACTAACAATAATGATAAAACAACAACAAAAGTTTAAATGAAATCAGCAAACAGCAAAACAATAATCCTATAACAGTAACTGCATAATTTATTCATGCTGCAATGCATGCTGGGAACTCACAAAGCCTTAACATTTCAACAACATGAAATTCTTTGTTCAGACAACTGTGTTTGACTAGTTGGGACAACATTTGGGGTAATTTTGTTGGTCTGACAAGGGTTTTTATGTAGGTTCATGAAAATAGCATTTTTTAATATATGAGACTCAAAAGGTTTCGTAAACTGGAAAATGTGCAGTTGCATTTTTTAAAGTGAGGGCGGAGGGAAAAGGCTTGAGCATACAGTCTAAAATTAGGGAAAGAAAGACCTCCATGTAATCTACATCGTTGTAAGGTAGTCAGTTTAATACGAGGACGTTTCCCATCCCATATATACCGTGAAACACATGCATCTAGTTTATTCCAGTAGCCAAACGGTGGAGCCAGAGGAATCATTCATTTTAATCACCGATATACGGGCCTGAAAAGAAGTAGGAAGACGAGACCAATTTTCCAAATCTGATGATACTTTGGCTAGAATACCATTATAGTTTTTTGAGACTATTTCCTGCAGGGAAGGAAAAACATCTTAAAGTTCTGAACCAATGGAATAGATATAGAAAGGGACATGGAATCAATTTTAGAATTGAGGGGAAGTAAACATGACTTACTCCAATTAATTTTGAACCCAGAGAGAGATCCAAAATGGTCAAATAAATTCAACACATGAGGAATAGAATGTGACGACTTCTCCAAAAACAATAAGATATCATCAGCAAACAAAGAAATATGATGATGAGTATTCCGTATACTTATGGGAGAAATAGTTTCAGACTGTCGGACCGCTTGAGCTAAGGGTTCCAAGGATAGGGCAAATAACAGAGGAGACAGCGGGCAACCACAATGAGTACCTCGATGTATAAAGAATGGGTTAGGCGAACAGCACCTGTGAGAACAGTGGCTGCTGGTTGGCATACAGAACTTTTATCATGTTTATGAAACTCGATCCTAGACCCAGATGCTGTAGAACTGCCCATAAATAGTTCCATTCTAGCTGGTCAATAGCTTTCATCTCATCTAGAGATAATACTGCGCAAGGGGAGGATGACATATTCGTTGAATTAATAATATGATATAACCTTCGTAAGTTATCCGAAGCTGAGCGAGATTTAATAAATCATGTCTGGTCATGATGAACAAGCCTATTCATAAATTTCTCTAGACAATGAGATAGGGACTGATGTTAAATTATATTTTAAAGTTCTATCAAAGAAAGTGGCCGGTAGCTAGAACAGGAAGTTGGATCTTCATCTTTTTTTAACAGGAGAGAAATAACAGCTATATTAATTGATGGGTGAAATGAGACATGAATAACCGAAAAATTTATCATATCTAACATGAGGGGGCCCAAATCCGACCAAAAAGTAGTATACAATTCGATTGGAATAAAATCAATGCCTGGGGATTTCCCCTTGTTCATAGATTGGATTGCTGACTCCAGCTCCTGAAGTGTGATCGGTTCAGCCAGGTGTTCCTAATCCGAATCTGACAGCCTAGGTAAATCAAGCTTGGACCGAAAAGATGCAAAAGTGTCAGGGTCACCATCAGCAGAAGAAGTATAGAGGTTAGAGTAAAAAGATTGGAAGGTGATATTAATGTCTTTTGGGTCTGTCATAATGAGCTCAGATTGGGATTTCACTGCTGAAATATCAGCAAACTTTTCACTGTTGTGTAATCTTAGAGCTAAAAGGTGGCTTGGTCTGCTCTCTTGAAAATAGTAATTCTGCCTGGATCTTTGAATCAGGAATTCTGCCCTGGATATCTGTAACGAACTGAGTTCGGACCTAACCGCCATGATTTTGCTGAGTGTATTGTCTGAGAAACAATGTTGATTATCTCTAGTCAGATTCTGGAGCTGTGATTCCAGTTCAACTATCTTTTTGTGTCGGTTTTTCTGAAGGAAAGAGGCATATGAAATTGAGTTATTCCTTATAAATCCTTTAACTGCATTCCAGACTGTTTGCGGATCATCCACTGAACCTTGATTAATTTCAATAAACTCAGCAAATTTATTTCTGAATTGACTGCAAAAGTTTTCATCCTGTAACAATTTAGGGTTAAATTGCCATCTTGTAGCACGAGATGGCTGAGGGATCAAAGATAATCTGCACAAATTTCCATCATGATCCAACAGAGATAAGGAACAGATATCAGCATCACGAACCACTGAAGATAAAGAAGTAGAAATGAAAATAGTCAATTCGCGAATAGGATTTATGAGTAGCAGAAAAGAAAGTGAAAGACTTAGAAGGGTTTAATAAACGCCAACTATCCACCAATGAGGGTGAGGTTACACAGTTTGTCAGAACAAAAAGCTTGAGAGTGTGACTCCTTTGGTCCAGATATCTCTAGGATATGCAGCATTACAGAATTTGTATCTGCACACAATACAATTTCATAAATCTGAAAATTTCAAGAGATAGGTTGACAAAACATAGAAAAAATTTGGGTCAGGAGTACAAGGGGCATAAACTGAAAGAAATACAATATTCCTATTCTCCACTATTGTTTTTATGTGTTATTCTATCGTCTGTATCACAACCTTTATCTAAAATAGTAATAATTAAAGTCCTTCGCACCAATATTGAGACACCCTTGGTTTTAGTATCCGAAGATGAGTGAGATACCACCTCATAAAATTTATTACACCTGTGTATATCCTCCTCTTTCAAATGGGATTCTTGAACTAACACTATATCAATCTTTCTTCTTCGCAAAAAATCCAGAAAACCTGTGCGTTTGTGAGGGCCATTAATATTACAACTCAGAATATTAAGGTCAGTCATAGGTATCAAACAGAATTACTGCATAAGACAAAATACAAGTTTGAAAATAAAACCAGTTGAGTCTACCATTAAACCACCCCCCACCCTTCCCGTCACTATTCAAAAAAAACAAACACATTCCCATGAACTATGGCAGATCAAACCAAGAACAAACCTTGATCTGCCAGCCCCCCTTAGTATGATCTGTGGCATCAACAAAAACCTGCACATTACTGAAGCACCAACATTGGCCTCATAGTCACATATTGACTAGGCAATATCTCTATATAAAAAAAAAAGGGAGAGAGAAAAATAAAATTAAAACAAATAAAATAACATGCATAAAAAAGCAATAAAAATCTGAGAATCTACAAACTGACAGAAACCAGAGCACACAATGCCATAATCAGTAAACGATACTGTATGCACAATGAAACCTTCTAGTAACTATGAATTAAGAAGTGAACATTTAAAGTGAACCGTGAAAGACACAGTCACCTAACCATTTAGAGCATCTCTTCTCCGATTAGACTGCAAATGTCCAACTGAAGTTCACTGAGATTTGGTGGATGAATGGGATCTGAGAAAAACTCTTGCTTCTTCTGGGAAATATAGCATTTTAGGTTCACCTTGACTGAGAATGACCTTCAGTGTTGCAGGATAAAGAAGAAAATTCTGGATGCCAGCTTTCCTTCCTAATTAGCGCAAATGCACTACTTCTTTTTGCGGTGACCGGAGAAAAATCTGGAAAGAAAGGCAGTGCTGCTCCGTCGGATGTTTTCACCGGGGCGTGAAGTCTGGCGGCCCGCAGAATGAGCTCCCTGTCTGTGTACCGCAACAGTTTAAAGAGGAAAACCCGTGGTTTAGCGCAATCTGAGGAGAGCTTTGTGTACATGCGATGCGCTCGCTCTACTTCAATCTCTTTGCCCGCCAGAGACGGGAGCCACGTCGGTAGCGATCTTTTCAAAAAAGCCCATAGGGTCGTCCTTTTTCGGAACCTTCAGGCGATCCAACCAGACGCAGATTGCTGTGCCTATTGCAATCCTGTAAGTCCACTACCTGTTGCTCGAGCGCGGCTACTCGCCTATCGTGATCTGCAACAACTTTCTTTTGTTCTCTCATCTCCCCTGTAAGAAGATCCAGTTTAGAGCATAGCGACTGAACAACTGACATGTGAGAAGCGAACTCGTTCCACATTGCCGTCAACTCAGTTCTTAGAATGTCCTCAAAGTGTGCAACAGTGTTCGCCATCTTGTCCACCATATCGCTCGTGGTAGGTGACTTGGATTTCTTCTTAATCGGAGAAGCCAACGGAGACAACTCCTGCTGTTTCTGATTGTATGACATATGGGAAAGTATTATTAATGAATAAAACTTAAAATAAAACGAAAAAAATCAGCAAAAGGAGGCCAAACGTACGGAGCTCTACTCAAGTGCGACTAGGTTCATGAGCGTGTCACGTGACTCCTCAAGATCACCTTGTTTTAATGTTAAAGTCATGCACATAGTAGTGCAATAATCATTTCAAGCATTTTGTATGGTTTATACACAGCAAAACAGCATGTATTTAACTGAAAATCCAGAATCATCAACAAACTAACTGTAAAGATAGCACTGTGAATGATGATATAGTTGTCAACAAATGGGATGCTACATTTTATTCAAAATGAAATATCTTAAATATCTACGGTTTTGACTTTAATAAGATTTTCCCAGCAAACCTGGCGTCCTCCACAATTCCTATTCTTTCCAACAGCAAAGCACTTGAATGCGACATGATTGTAATCAGGACTTATGACATTGGAAATAGGAAATTTTGATAGCACACGTAGGCAGTATTATTCCTTGTTTCCTTACAGGAATCCAGAAAATGTCATTACCCAATTCTAGATGGAGTCATACAGCTGCAGCTCACATGCATGAAAGTGGCATGTTTGAGGTTTGAACTAGTTGATACAGGAAACCAGCAGTCTAATAAAGAGGTTGATTGGCAAAAAGTATTTTATGTATTTTGAAAATACAAAATACTAAGATTAAATGTATTTAAATACAAAATACATTAGATTTTTTTCGAAGGTATTTAAATACAAAATACAAAATAGTATTTTGTATTTCAAATACATGTATTTAAAATGCCCATCCCTGCCTGTTAAAAGAAATCTCTTAACAGCCTGGTAGACGCACAGACAGATGGACATGCAGACAGCCGGAGGAAGGCTAAATGGAAACATCCAGAAATGCTGTTCATATTTATTTTTAGTTTCTTGTTTTGTCTGGCAGTCTCTTTATTTATCTGCCACTGTATTGCTCCCTCTTTGTAGCAGGTTGTAAATAAGACTTTTTTATTTCCTGCAAAGAAAGAGAACTGTGTCCCTCTTCGCACATATACCACCATGGCTGTGCCTTGTAACCTGGCAACCAGCGACCCACCCACCCAGCAAGCACACACACACACAGACACAGACCCTCTGGGACTGCCATTTTCCTCTCTCTTCCTTTCAGTTTCACTCTGTTTAATATATGTTGGCCTTTCAGTCTCCGCACAAACACACAGTGCACTGATAAAACATTTAGGCGTCTGAATGCTCAACACAGTTCCCAAAAACATGCAGTTTCCAGGCAAAACACTGAAGAATTTGAGAGTTTTTTACATGATAAAGACTGTACATTATCCTCTTTATTACAACAAGTACAACAAATAAATACATGAAATATTGATTTTGGAGTTGAAATTATCTCACAAAAATGGCAAACAAAAAAATTTAATTAAATAATAAAATAACAGAAAGAACACCATGACAAACACTGTAACAATATTACAGTATTTATTTTTATATTAATATGATTAATCTGCAGATTGTATTTCTGCAGCTGACGAGTCAGAATCAGGTATTCCAGAGAGCTGTGTATAATGAATTAGTTTCACATTTGCTTAGTGTCTGTGTGTTGGGACAGGCTGTTGTGTTTGCGCCTGTGGCTGATGTGAGCCAGATTCGTGTCTAGCACAGGAAATGAGATTATGAATGACTACGCTAGTACAGCACTAATGCAAATGGCTAATGCATCATCTGCAACCTGCTGGCTACACCCCCACACTCATGTTCCTAACAATAGCCATGATATTTCAGACCAGCACCGCCACCATACATCAAAACACTTAGTTTTATGTGGAATGACATTCACAAATAACATGAGAGACTTTGCAAATGAGAATCACATGTTCCTCTCATTTCAAAGATCAAGCATCATTCTTAATCCAGCCATCACATAATAATAGAGATTATTTCTGTTCCAATTTAAAACAGCACTTTATGTTGACTGGAGTAACAGCAGATGGTTCATTCTCATTAAACTACATGTCCGTAACAGATAACTACACCACCGACCGCTGATTAGAGCGACATCTGTTGTCTCTCTACCGTGACACATGTGATATTAGCATTGTAAAGAATGAAGTATACTTATCACAGTTTCACATGTAAGCGCTCTCGTTCTGAAGCTGTCGCTTTGACCTCAGATGACTGTGCTGGAGTGTGTTTCCTGGATGTATTATGGCTGTCCAACTGGGTTTGTGTGTGAATTTTGATGGTGATCTCATTATCTGGTGTGGCCATTGCTAAGTGGTAATGAAGCGGTCAGGGAAAGTGAGAGAGAGTGTGAGCCAGGCTTCAACATGAGCTCATTCTGCATGTCTATTTTAATAACTATTAGAGAGATCACACAGAACTGAGACCCTCATTTTCTCAGATGAAGTGTACCGGATAACTTCAATATGTGAATCTGACATTAAAGGACACATTATTTTATTTTATTGTATTTATTTATTTATTTGTTTGTTTGGTTTTGTTGTTAATGCTACGTTTATATGCCATTTTGTCTATTAAGTTGTTGTTTCACTTTATTTGTTTGCACTAATTTAAATTTGCAGCATTTTTCTGATTAATTGGATACAGTTTTCTGATTTTTTTATTTTAAATTTGCTAAATCATTTGATAAATGTCTGATTCTCTAATTTTACTCCATATACTGTACTACTATACTGTTCTTTATTTATTTATGTTTTATTTTATTTCTTTGGCAGTTGCAAATGTTTATTTTTTGTCTTTTGTCATGCCAGTGATGCATGATAAATTTAAACCGAGAGAAAGCAAGAAAGTGAGTGAGAGAGAGAGAGAGAGAGAGAAATCTTCCCTTGCGTGCCATTGTTTAGGCTATTGCAAAGCTGAAGGTCAATAAAGAGGGACATTGCTATTCCCCCAACCTTCACATCCATTAGCAGTGTAACAGGAGATAGGATCTCTGTCTCTGTGTGTCTGCTCTTCACTCCCCCTCCTTATGAGTGTGTGGAGTCTCTCTCTGAGGTGCCCGTCTCAGCCCCACCTTATTTGGCTGCTAAATGCATGTCTTTAACAATCTTAGACATTTATAAGACCAACATAACCCATGTATATTTTTTTAATGATGAGGTGATTTTCAATAAGGTGGTTCAGAATTATCCATGCAATCACAATGTTTATCCAGCTAAATTTATGTAGAAATCAATAATATCTATGCTGAGCTAAGCTAAACGAGCTGTTCCCATAATACAACAAATGCTGTTTGTCAGAAGCTTAACATCAGATCTTAAGGGAGGAGTGGATTGTTCCTGTATAGGAAAAGGTTTGATATTTCATAGCCATTAGTCCTGCAGGGGTAATTGGTTTATTGATGTGTGATTCACAGTTCACTGCTGCCCTCTGCAGGCTAATGTTTTAGTCAGTTTGCAGAATATCTTTAAGTAAACATATTATTTCAGACATTGTACTTATCAATAGCTTTATTCCAAAACCTAGTGAAATGCTTCTCTTCCTAGATAGACAGCTGCCTTGTGCCTTCTAAGGAAGCATAATCATCATTACTCACAAGTGATCGATTAAAAAAACACTTTGCATAGGCATTAACTCATGTGGCAGACAAATAGCACTGGAGACTATGAATCTTAAAATGCTGACAACAAATAACGATAATAGTGAAAGGTTCTTCAACTCCAGTCCTGGAGGGCCAGTGTCCTGCAGACATTAGTCCAATCCCAATTTATCGCACCCGTCTGCAACTTTCAAGTAATTCTGAACACTTTATAAGTTTATTTGGATGTGTTTGGTTTGAGTTAGAGCTAAGCTCAGCATAGTCTCAGCCTCAGATGTCTCGTCCACAGATTGTTGGCTGAATGTCTGATGCATATGGCACACAAAATTGGAAACAACATTCCTCCTAGGAACAAAGATGTCATGCCGCCAAACCCCCTCATGGAAGAAGGAAGCTGTTCATGTTGACTTACAACTGTGACACTAGGTGTGTTTCCATTACAGATTTGTGCAAAACTTTTTTATAAATGTCGATAAAATCTATTGTGGAATGACGGCGTTTCCATTAAACAACGTTATTTGACTAAAACTCTATCCTTATCCTCTCGCGATAAGTCATGGCGACGGATGCTGTTAGGTTTACGTATATATCACAGCCACCGCACTAACTATTAATTTTAATCGAAGGACATGTATGCATGTATCTTTAGCAAAGCAGCGCATATAGCCGCTTCTGGGATGCCTATGTGCCACAGTGCAGCTGGTAGAAACACAAGCATTGACTAGAGTGGCAGTGTTGGAATTGTAATGTGTCCGCAGACGTGTGCAGTGTAAGTAAGGGATTATCTATCCAAGTATTAATGGCAAGGAAAGCCCCTTATACTTGAGAGCGACCACGTAAGAGGTGTTTCTTGGAGGTTATAGTACATTAAAGAATGACCATGTAATTTTTTTTTACGTATACCAGGTGACCTGTAAATGCGGAAAAAAAAAAACTGTTTCCATTGCAGTTTTGTGATATATTCCTTTTTCGAATTGCCTAAAAAAACACATTTTTTTCGTGAGATATATATTGCAAAATTGTTTCCATTAGGTGTGTTTTGAATTCGCAATTACAATTTGCGCAATTTGAAGGGTAATGGAAACACAGCTAATGAGCACTTATCAGGATCAACTAAACACTGGATGTTTAAAAGTGTGTGAAATATGTAAATTTCACGGCATGGACTCTCTGAAATATGTCCAAGAGTTTTACACACTGGTCTGTTATTGTGACACTTCCACACCCCTAAACATGACTCGGCACAAAACGAAACATGATTGGTTGCCTTACCTGTCAGTCATATGTCCCCTTGGCCATTACAAGCGGCCAAGGTTCCCAGACCTTCTGCCATTGGTCTGAAGGTCTGGCTACGTGAGACTAAACTCAGCATGTGCACTGGCCCTCCAGGACTGGAGTTGAAGAGCCCTGGAATAAAATGTATATTTGTGTGTAGCATCCTTTTAAATGTTTGTACCTAACATTTTGCTCTCTCTCAGATGATGGTGAGGCTCGCTGCAGAGAGCTGCACCAACGCTGTGAGGAGCTGGAGGCTCAGCTAAAGGCTAAAGAGCAGGAGAACACAGAGCTCCTGCGAGATCTGGAGCAGAAGAACGCCATGATCTCGGTGTTGGAGAACACCATCCGTGAGCGAGAGAAGAAGTACCTGGATGAGCTGAAGTTGAAGAGCCATAAGTTGGCTGTGCTGTCTGGAGAGCTGGAGCAGAGAGCCAGCACCATTGCCTACCTCACCTCCCAGCTCCACGCTACCAAAAAACGCCTTCTCGCCGGAGGCGCTGCGGGTATAAGCCCCTCCGCCAGCCCTGTCGGCTCTTTCAAACCCACCCCTCCTCCCGCTTCTGCAGCATCGGGAAACGACAAAGACGGCCGGCAACCCGAGACCCCTCGTAGACGCATGCGCAAAAGTCTTTCGCAGCCGCTGCACTCTGAATACACAGAGCTGTACCGGATGGGTGCCGCAGACGGCCGCAGGGTGGTACTGAGGGATTCGGTAGATGCCATGCCAGATCCCACACCGTTCCTGCAAGCCAGAGAGCCTGTGGCCCCTGTAGAGTCGCAGCCGGTGCTGCGGGAACGCCCCTCTGTAATCCCGCCCATTGCTTCTTCAGCCACACCCCCTGCACTATCAAGCCCCACCCACATCCCAGTACCCCCGAGTCCCAGGAATAGTCCAGCGCGGGAGGGACCCCATCCCCGTGCTAACGCGCATATAGGAGTGGCGCATCGGATCCACCGCTCACCCTCAGCAGGTGGAGGTGCGGCCCGGCAACAGGCGGAAGTGGAGACCCTTGCTGTGGACCAGGTCAATGGGGAGCAGGTGGTTCGCAAACGCTCAGGTGCAGACAGAACTGTTTAAGACTTACAAATGCACACATTTACACATCCTAAAACAGATAGTATATAAACATAGACGTATTAAGACCAGTGCAGTATATGCGGAAATCTTTGACTGTGAAAACACACACAAACATGGATATAGATGCTCAAATCATCAACATATCACCAACAACCTAGTCAATAAACGAACAGAACACAAACACAATACAAATTTAAACAACTAATAAACACAATAGCATAGCACAACCCTGGTAAATGCTGAACAACACACACTGGCGAGTGAACAAGATTTAGGCAAAGACTGTTTTTGTGAGTGTGAGAGAATATGAATGTGTTTTAAAGGGAAAGATGGAGAGACTACGGATGGCAGCAAGAGCTTCTGTATGTCCTGCTGCTTTTTATGCAACACTGTATAAATGAAAAAAAAAGATGTAAAAGACTTTTGTTCATGGTCATTTGAATAACTTTTTTGTCTCACCTCGGTTGGGAAGGAGAACTGTGAGCATGCCAAATGTTTGTTTTTCTGTCCCATTTGACTTTCAGCATCTTCTTCACGCTTTCTGTTCTTCTCGTCATTGATGTCCCGCTCTGTTTGACTCAAGGTGCAAACACACACTCATATATTGCCAAATCTCGTCATTGCCTGCTGATTTAATGTTCTAATGCATATTCATATCTACTCATATTTATTCATGAGCACTGCAGTAGTACTGGAATCTCCACTCTCCTTCCCCTTTCATTCACATATCTACAGGCTAATGTGAACAATCCTGCTGCTCCTTATTAAACACCTACAGAAATCAAAGGTCTCAAAGAGGTCACTTCAGTTTATGATCTTGTTTCACTTGCTTTTATTAATAACATTCTACATATAAAAAATAGGTTAAAGGGATAGTTCACCCAAAAATGAAGATTCTGTCATTAATTACTCACCCTCGTTTCAAACCCGTAAGACCTTCAGTTAGTTTCTGAACACAAATTAAGATATTTTTGATAAAGTCCGAGAGCTTTTTCTGGCACTGCTTAGACAGCAGTGCAGCTGACATGTTCAAGGCCCAGAAAGGTAGTAAGGTTTTCTTTGCGCACAAAAAATATTCTCGTAGCTTCATACCATTACGTTTAACCCACTTTTGTCACATGGACTATTTTAACGATATCCTCATGTTCCTTTCTGGGCCTTGAACGTGTCAGCTGCGTTGCGGTCTATGGAGGGTCAGAAAGCTCTCGGATTTCATCAAAAATAAATTGATTTGTGTTTAAAAGATGAACGAAGGTCTTACGGGTTTGAAATGACATAAGGTGAGTAATTAATGGCAGAATTTTCTTTTTTGGGTGAACTATCCCTTCAAAGATGTGTTATTCATTGTTTAAGATGAAAAAAGATGGAGCTACAATAATATATTGGGGAAGAAAATCCTCCTCATGTCCACATCTGAAAATGCAGTCTAATTTTAGGGGCAAAATCACAATTTCTCCCATTCCTGACTAAATTAAATCACATTTACCCATATTATCACTCACATGGAATGAAAAATGACAAACATCAAGAATTTTATGAAGTGAATTTATTTTAAATTAGCAGTACAAAAATAAACATACATACTGATAAACAAATCTAGGAAGGTGTACAAGCGAAAGCAATGGAATCTTATTGGTTTAAGACAATCAGCTGCTTGTTAAAGAGCTCGGGGAAGTGAGGTAGAGAGCGCCCGAGCTCTTTAACAAGATTTGCTCTTGACTCGACACACTTCGTCAAGCTTATTATGGTTTAATGTGATTTTACCATAAGCCTTGTTTTATTTTGAATGTTCGCTGACGTAAATGAGAGGAACAAACAGATTAAATCATTGAGAAGGTTGAAACGGCTCAGTAGACAACAATCAATGCATGTTTGCATAAGTATCAAGGAAAAATATATATACATGATGCTCTGCAAATCTCTTTAGATAATAAACTACCTGGTATTCATCATATATTTTAAATAATACAAAATTCCTTTATTCATATAAACTAAATCATGAAAAAACTACATTATTCATTTATAAAAATCAGCAATCTGGAAAAAAAATGTACAGGCTTCTGACTCAGGCATGTGCTCATCATAACTCTCGCTTCAGAGACAAAAAAAACATTGGAAACAGTCACCAATCAAGCAAATGCAACCTTGTTTTTCTGCTGTCAATTTAACACAAAACTTGGGCAGAGATCATGCACAGAGTGCTGTTTAATAGCATTTAGTCCATGTTCCATATTTTTTTGTTAGATTATTTTTGTATTGAAAGAAGTGACAGATGCAAGAAGGTGCCCAAGATTGACCCGTGCCAAGTGACCCACAAGTGGCCCTTATGACAGAAAGTACCCAAGAAAGAATGACATCACGAGTCCAAAAACTGTCACACAGCTATAAATGGGTCCAGAACTGGCAGCATCTGTGTAATAATCCACATCTGTCTCATTGTGAACATGATCTCCTGAATGCTCACCACCATGTCCGTGCCCGTGTCCATGTCCGTGACCGTGGCCGTACCCGTGGCCATGCCCATATCCTGCACCGTAGCCTCCGTATCCTCCATACCCATGCCCGTACCCATATCCAGGTCGGGCCAAGGAGCTCAAGCCGTGTCCGACCAGCATTCCCCCTAGAGCTCCAGCGGCGGCGGCCCCTGCTACCTTCCCAGTGCTGTGTCCCGAGGAGCCTCCTGTGTGGGCTGGTGGGGCACGGTAATGTCCGCCGCCTCCTCCCCAACCCGCGCGACCGGAGCTGCTGCCGCCCCATCCTCCACCTCGGCCTCCTCCACGCCCGAAGCCCCCGCCCCGACGCGTCTGGACCGCAGGAAACATCACCGTCAGGAGTAACAGGCAGTTCATCAACGAGAAGATTTTATACTGGGAGAACATGCCGGAAGATGCTGTGAAAACACAAGGTCAGAGGTTGACTGAATCCACGTCTGGTAAGAAAGGCCGTGCATGCAAACTCTGTGAAAGCAAAGAGCTAAACATAGTTCAAAAAACCAATCAGTCTTTGACTCGTCGGTCCCAATGAGATCTGTCTGATTAGTGGACACAGAGGACACAGCCTCAGGAGGAAGGATATAGAGAAAACCAATAATGTCAAGAAAGAGAAATTAGAGAGGTCTTATTTTCTAAAATGTCAATAGGGTCTTATCTGAAAAAAAGTAGCCTATTTATCATGTATTCATGTAAGAAAAAAGAAAACACTTTTTTTAAAACCCTGTTGGTTATTGGCTAATTTTAAGCATAAGGTTAATACATTTGAGAGACAATTCTGTTTTTAAAACAAGGGAAAAATAATTGAAGATGTATTTAAAACAGATCTTTTAAGAATGTTTATATGTTAACTTTTTTTTTTCATAGCAAAAAAGTGTTAAAGACTGCACACAATGTCCTTTGAGAAAGAAAAACAAATTACAGCCTTTATTCAGAGGCCATAAAAATACAAAAGTGCCCATGCAGTGACTAGATGTTTTCAGTGTGAGATCTATCTATCTATCTATCTATCTATCTATCTATCTATCTATCTATCTATCTGTCTGTCTGTCTAGAACTACTGGTAACACTTTACAATAAGGTTCCATTTGTTAACATTAGTTGACTACATTATAAACTAACAATGATAATACTTCTATTTATTAATCTTAATGTTGATTCCGACATTTACTAATACATTACTAAAAAAATGGTTGACTATTAACATTATTTAATCGACATGAGCTAACATGGACTAACAATGAAGAGTTGTATTTTTATTAATGTTTAAAAAGATTAATAAATATTGTAACAATTTATTTCTCATTGTTAATGTTAGTTAATTTATATTTAATTAACTAACATTAACAATGAGAAATAAATTGTTACAATATTATTTGTTATTATTTGTACAATATTAATTGTTAGCAAATAAAATCTTATTGTAAAGTGTTATTGAACCGTTTTCTATATTAAAATATTTAAAAATGTAATTTATTGAAATGTTTCTTGAGCACCAAATCAATATATTATATAATTCTTTCTGAAGGATCATGTGACACTGAAGTTTGATAATTCAGCTTTGCATAACAGGAATAAATTACATTTTAAAATAAATTCAAATATAAAACTTTTTTTCCCCTAGCTTTAAAAGAAATTATATTATTTCACAATATTAAGGTTATGTATTTTTGATCAAATAAATGCAGCCTCGATGAACACAAAAATATTTCTTTCAAAAACATAAAAACAAATGTTAATTCCAAAATTTTCACTGGTAGTACACACACACACTTTTTAAATTTGTATGCATGTATTTATAATTTAATTTATTTATATTTTATATATAAACTAAGTTCTGTATTGAACTTGAGAGTGTAACATACATAGATCTCTATGTATATTATGATATAGAACTGAGCAGTACATGATCTTTTCAGAAACTAGGCCGCCAGTCTGGCAGCTTTAGAATGGTAATCTGGTATACTTCAGTGTCTGGTTGTCTCTCAAGAATATTCTCACCCCTGCACCATTCACTCAAATGCAACACAAAGAGGATGCTTATTCTTAAAGTCATTCAATTATGAGGTAAACTTTACCACAGAAAGATGACCCTAAAATAATGTAAACAACACTGCAATTTGAGTAAAAAGCAGATGTTTATACCATTATCTTCATATTACATACAAGTATTAATTCTTCATCAGCCTTAGAAAACAGAAATAAACAGTAATACAACATTATACACCAGAATATCACACACTGGTATGTAATTTTCCAGTATGAATATACTTTTCTTTAGCGATATTAATCAAATAATAATAATAATATTAATATACTACTAATAATATTAAATATTCTTATAAAATATGGTTAAAATAAGTTTCGTTCCTAAAAAAAAAAGAGGATGCATTGACTTACATAGACTTGGTATGAGGATGAAATTTATTTTGGAAGGTTCAGGATGACTGTCCAAGTGTTGTCCTCCTCTCGTCTGCTGCGCTTGAATGGATGAGAGTTTGAGACAGAACTCACACAAGGACACGTACACAGTGGCATTAACCGACTGCTGCTCATTCTCTGATTGGTTGAGTGAATGAACCTACGTCGGCCCGTCTCACCGGCATAGGATCAGAATATCGCTCTAATCCATCAACAGGATTAAGACGGTCTATGGATTTGACAAACGTCTTTAGGCCCAGGGTCACACTGTGGGGTCGGTCATGTGGTGATTGTATCTCTCCATGAGCTCAGAGATGCTGGTTAGGTAACCCACGAGACGACCTGCAGTCAAATCATGTGGAAGACTGATAGTTCTGACATTCACACAGTGATTTTCTTTGCTGATAGGTTGTGCGTGATGGGAAAAAAAATAAATGAAAAACAATGGACACTTTTCACGTTTCTGGAGTTCTCGGAAGCAAAAGTCGTTATTTAGTTGGGTAAACATCTGAAGAGGTGAATGCAATCCAAAAAAAAAAAAAAAAAAGTGTTGTTTCTGAGTTTCCAAAATAGGAAAAAATGATAGAAAGATTAGGAAAAGATGTCAAATTTAGAAAAACCCACACAGCAGCGTTAACTAGTTTTCTGAAATTTAATGCTAAGGTAATAAACCATAAAATATAGTCAAAAGGTAGGCCCTACATTGGTGTAGTTCATACTGTATTCTTAGTGTATACTCTGGTGTAGACTATGTAGTGGGTTTTGTCATAACATCCTTTGATGAATCGAAAGTTCAAAAGAACAGTATTTCTTTGAATTAGAAATCTTTTACCATTATAAATGCATCACTTTTGATTCATTTAATGCATCCTTGCTGAATAAATGTAATTGCTTTCAAAAATATATAAATCTTACTGACCCCAAACAGTAGTGTATTATAAAAAAATGATATAATACTTTTTGTTACGCTTTTTAATAGTTACATGCACACTACAAATAATAGTAATTATCCTCTATAATCTTCCATATTATCTTAATACTGATACACATGCTCATATTCATACTTGTAACAGACACGTATGATGTGTAAATAAAAGTTTTTTAAAACTTTCTGATGATAACATTTTATTTAAATATAATTATCACCATATTCTCAGTTTTACAATCAGTATCATATAAACACATGCCAGATGAAATATCAGAAGTATGACAACACAGAGGCCAGTCATAGGGGTGAATGAGAGTCTAAATGTAAAAGAAAAATATGAAGCTCTTTCTCAACTACAGCCATGCTGTCCGTCCTCTTCAGGTGCCCAAACATATATTCTAATCATACTAACTCACTCACTCAAACATCCCAAACAACATTCAGATATTCAGACACTACAATCCCTTGTGCTGCTTCACTCCGTTTCCAATCATCCTTTAAATTCACAGTCTTTTACGTCGCTTCTCACCATTCTTGAACAAAGAGATTTTTAATCACTGTATAAAAGAGACGTTGGTCTAATGGAATTGTAATCAGACTGTAACGGTACAACAGGTTGGCTCAGACTGCATACATTCTCAATACATCCAACATGTAAAGTGATCAGTCAGTCATCACCCTTTTTAATGGGTTAAACCAAACAAATAATACTAAAGTTGTAAGCATGTATCTTTGTTACTTTGTGCTTGTCATTATAATTGCTCTTTCCAGTGATCACTGGCTGATGAAATTCCCTGGTTTAGTGGAATGTGCTTTATATTATTGTACCTGCATGTGATTCCCTACAGCACCAGAGAAAAATATACAAAGAATGTTTATATAACAAGATGTACCATCCTTCTTCACTGGTCAGCAAATATCAATGCATATTAGTGGTTGACAATCATTTAGGACTGACGGGACTGATGACATTTAGTCTGGAAGTCCACTGATTGATATGAAGAGGGGAATGTGCTCGTCACATACAGGTGGAGCCTTCTGGTAAACACTGGAGCTGCTTTTCAATGATACACCGCAGATACTTGTATCTGTTCAGAAAGAGATGCATGGATTATTACAACACAGAAATGAACTGAAAATGATTTTGACTCACTTTTAATGCATCATTGATTTGGAGGTCTCTTAAAAGTGAAACTGACGTTTTTCCCTGCCTGCTGCCTTTGACGTCACAGCTTAGGATAGTCTCTAGTGAAGGGCTTGTGACTGTGCATCTTCTTATGGTGCCATCAGCCAATTAGCATTGTCATGACATCATTTTCTGTGGGCTTGAGTCAGCAGTCACATGGCATTTAGGCTCAAAAACCTGAGCAGCCATTAGCCATAATGAGCAGCAATGACACATTTCTAATCACAGATTTTCTGTATGTGTGTATATATATATATATAGTTTTTCTTAATATTTCGATTTTTTTATATTTTCTGTTTTGTATATGTTTCTGTTTGAGTCTTTGCACTGCCTTTACACCAGCAGATCATTTCACAAGCCATCATTTCTCCCGTCTGCTCATGTAAGGTGGAGCATACCTGCTTCTCAGCTTCTGCACCTCCCTGTCCTCCTCTTCCTTCAGTTTGGTAATAAAACTCTGCAGGACAGGCATCTCAAATTTGATGTACTGTGCCACCTAGAACAGCAGAGAGCAACTGTGGTCAGTCATGTGAATTTCTTTGTGTGCTTCAGCATACCCTGCTTCACACACACACACACACACACACTTGTTCTGCTATCCTTGTGGGGACTCTCATAGGCATAATGTTGTTCTGCTGTACAGACCGTATTTTCTATCGTCCTACCCCAACCCTACACCTAAACCTACCCCTTACAGGAAAATTTTCTGCATTTTTACATTTTCAAAAAGCTTCATTCTGTGTGATTTATAAGCTTGTTTACCCATGGGGACCTCAATTTAGGTCCCCACCGTGACACAAGTCCCCATGAGGCTGTGTGTATTCAGGTCTAAGTCCCCACCAGGATAGAAAAAACAAGTACACACACACACACACACACACACACACACACACTCACTTCATAGGGAATCTCTTCTCCCAGATCCTGCTCCATGAGAAAGATCTTGCAGACGTGCTCGCATGGTCCCTGAAGTATTCTCACTACTAACGGATAATCCGTACGCTTCAGCTGAACACGCTCTGAAACACATAATGCATTTTGTACATATACAACTAGATTCCAGTATTTTCATTTTCATTACATTGTACAAATATATAAGGTATGTAAGGTGCAAAACTGGTCACCACCACGATACTAGTGTGTTGTGGACAATTGCCAAAGAGATACGCGAAAATCTTAACAACCACAGAGCAACTCTTTGGCAATTTCCCATAAAATTTAAATTTTAATATCCGTCATAAGATTTGAGGTATCATTCATATCTGTAGCTCAAATATCAAGTTCAATAATAAGTATCAGCATTCACACTACTTATCAAATGTTTGGAATAATTACATTTTTAATATTTTTGAAAGTCTTTCATGGTCACTAAAGTACATTTATTTGATCAAAAATAGAGCAAAACAACAATATTGTAAAATATTAATACAATTTAAAAAGTTTTTTTTCTTGTGTTAAAAACTGATATATTTTTTTCAGAATTCTTTGACAAGTTCAAAAGAACAGCATTTATTTGAAATAGACATTTTTTGAACATTATTAATGCATCCTAGCTGATTAAAAGTATTCATTTCTTCTCTTTTTTAATCTTACTTAAACTTTTGAATTATAGTGTATCATAGTTTCCACAAAAAACAGATTAAAATATGATTATAATAAAAAATATATTAGAATTATTTCTGAATCATGTGACACTAAAGACTGGAGTAATGCCTACTGAAAATTCAGCTCTTCCATCACAGAAATAAATTACATTTTCAAAATATATTTAAATAGAAAGAAGATATTTTAAATTGAATTAATAGTTCAAAATATTGCATTCACAATTTTTTTTTACTTCATCAAAAAATGCACCGTTGGTGGTCATAACACACTTCTTTCAAAAACATTAAAAAATCTTAATTATTCCAAATTTCTAGTAGCAGTATAATAGCTATTCTAGCCTCCAATATAGTATAACTGTCATGTTGTTCTGTGTCCACTAGATGGCGATTCAGTGTTGCACAGTCGAGTCGTTTATTAATCGGAAAATAAAAGCAGACAGCAGCTGACCTCCGCTGGCATGAACGAGGTAGAGGGCGAAGTCATCCGGGCTGTTCTCGATCTTAAACTTATTCAGTAACACCCGCAGCACCTGTGGCGTGGTCATGCAGCTGTTGATCCGGACGTTAGTTACAGAACCATATGCAGGAGTGAACACAGCCGTCTGAATCAAAGAGAAAGAGGAACAAGAGATCACATGACTGCTGCTCAAACAATCACACACACAAATCTTTCTTCTCAAGTTACCTTGTGGTTGTAGAAGTGACCATTGATGGAAAATCTGTGCCTTCTGATTCGCCGCTGGTCGCTGGGAGACCGTCTCCTGCCCCGTCTCAGTACACCAGCATCACTTTTGGTTCTAAGAAGCTGAGCGGAGACATCACACGGCTCTGTCAGGAGAAAGGAGAAGATGATGAGGAGGAAAAACAAGTCACAATTTCACATAATGTGTCTTTTTGAAGTCGAACCTTCTTCTTCTTCATGGTCTTGTGTTGTGCCGTTGCTCGAGTGGTCCTCTGGGGGCGTCACTTCCATCTGAGGTGGAGTTCGAGGAGTCTGTTTCTGACCCTCCTGACTGGAAAACAATTAGAGAGGAACATACGAATTCTAAGAAAAAAATAAAAACATAAAATTCACCATCCGCAACACAAAAATGTATGTTATATACTGTACACCTATTTTATTTTTATTTTTATTTATTTTAATTTTGCTCACAAAGGCTGCATTTATTTGATAAAAAAACAATATTGTAATAATATTACATGATCCTTCAGAAATCATTCTAATATGCAGATTTCGTACTCAATACTCAAGAAACATTTCTTTTTATTAACAATGACAAAACAGTTGCTGCTTAATATTTTTGAGGAAACAATGCTAAGTTTTTTTTCAGGATTTTTTGATTAAGAGAAAGTTGAAAAACAACATTTATTTGAAATACAAATCTGTTGTAATGTCTTTTCTGTCACTTTTGATCAATTTAATGCATCCTTCAAAAACCTAAAAGCCAACAGATGTCATTTTAAAATGTTTAATTAAAAAAGGTCAGTAAAGCAACATTTGATCTTGCAACTTTTCCTGCTGTAAGCCAGAAATATTTTTTTCTGTGCAACATCTATCTATATTCAATACTGAAATCCTAGAATCTTATGAACACATACTGGACGTGAAATCAAATGATTCTGAGAACTGCTTGTTAAGCTAACATAATCAATAACATTCTGGCATGTAAGTGCTCAGTTTCTCAGCTCTTTTATTCTGTGGTAGGTGCTGAAAGCAATATTAGCATTGGAGCGCTCAGATAAAGATAAATAGTTCTTTTGAAGTCCCCTTTTGGAACCACGAGGCAAAAATTGACGAGAAGAGATCAAAACCATAAAACATTAGAAATGTATGAATTATTTATATCACACATGTTCAAAACATTTCAGCTGATGGAATGCCAAAAGCATGGTCATCACAAGGATAGAGTTGCTATGGCAACAAACTCAGGAAACAAAGCAGGCTCTCAAGCTGCTATATAGTGTCAAGGTTACTTGAGTTTAAAGAACTGGGCTTATAAAAGAAATCTTGGTTTCTGTTATGATGATAATGTCTGTATGCTATGGTTGATAAGCTAAATAAGTACTAATCAAACATGGTTTTGTTTAATAAAGTGACATTTAATGGTTGAAAATTCTGTATCGCAAAACAAAAAGTATTTATCAGTCTTATATACACTACCTTTCAAAAGTTTGTGGTCAGATGTTTTCTAAAGAAATTAATAATTTTGTTCAGCAAGAACACATTTAATTGATCCAAAGTGACAGTAAAGACATTTATGTTACAAAAGATTTCCATTTCAAATCAATTAGAAACCAAACTTTTTATTCATCAAAGAATGTTAAAAACAAACTGCATCAAAGTTTCCACAAAATATGAGGCAGCACAACTGTTTCCAACATTGATAATATTTATGATCACCAAATATTTCTGGAGGATCATGTGACACTGAAGACTGGAGTAATGGCTGCTGAAAATTCAGCTTTGCATCAGAGAAATAATTATATGTTAAAATATATCCAAAGAGAAAACAGTTATTGTATATTGTAATATTTCACAATATTAGACCTACTCTCTTTACTTTTTTAAAATGCAGCCTTGATGAGCATAAAAGATGTCTTTCAAAAACATTATCTTAACAAATCTTACCAACATCAAACTTTTGAACGGTAGTGTATATTTACATATTAATCAGTCTTATTTTCCATCTAAAAACAAGGTATTTTCACTTGAGAAGCAACATAAACTGATTTTGTCAGTAGTTCCTCAGTACTGCATGTATAGGAAGTTAATGAGCTCATTTAAATATATTTGTGTGTTTGCTTCATTGTCTGACCTCTGGTTGTCAAGGTTACACCCCGAGTGCCAGGAGGTAGAGGAGGGAGGAGGTCTGATTCGCTCGTGGTCATCCTGCATCTGAAGCCTGATTGGTCGGCGCAAACCCCATGAGATATTGAGAAGTCCTTCTATGATCAGCTCCTCCTCTTCCTGCAGGCACAATACATACAACATACATATACTTCTCCTTGAGTTTGTTACCTGACAAAAACAAGTGATGATTCATAATGGACCTGAGTATTACTTTTAGAAAAATGAGGTTGATAAATAATAAATGTAGAATATCTAAATCTGTCAGTAATTTGGCACAGCCAGAGCACCTGAGCAAGCTGCATTTACAGACACAAAAAGAGCCCTGCATGAACACCCCCACACACACCCCCCTCCAGTCACAGACAGTTATTACTCCCCAGACAGTGAATAATTGAGACAGCACAGACGGGGTCAAACGCTTCCCCACCTGCCACACAATGAGTGTAAAACTCTCTCTTACCTCTCTGTGGCGTAACTGCAGGTTCTTTCCATCATAGTAGAGATTGTAGGTCTTTAAATGAGACAGAATGCTTCTCCTGAGAAAGAACAAAGTTTGTTCAACAATTAATTTAATCTTTGAAAAAAGTAAAAAAAAATCGTAAAAATTCTATTTTTAAAAATGCATTTAAAAAGTTGTGACTTATTTGCTCATTAATTTATTTGTGTGTGTGTGTGTGTGTGTGTGTGTGTGTGTATATATATATATATATATATATATACACACACAAATTAATGAGAAAAATCACAACTGGCACATTTACATAATGGACTTGAGTGCTTATGTTAATTAATATGCATTATCCTTTTTAAAATAAAAATAAAGAACAAAAGAATAAAGGATATTTATGTACATATAAGTTGATATTATTATTATTATTATTATTATTACTACTATTACCCACAGAAGAACATAACATTCTTAATATGTTATCCTAAAATTTACCTTATTCACTACCGTTCAAAAGTTTGGGCTCAGTAAGATTTTTTAACGTTTTTTTTTTGACATAAGTTTCTTATACTCACCAAGGCTGCATTTATTTAATAAAAAAAATAGAGTAAAAACTGTAATATTGTGAAATATTATTACAATTTAAAATAACTGTTTTCTGTTTGAATATATTTTAAAATGTAATTTATTCCTGTGATGGCAAAGCTGCATTTTCAGCAGACATTACTCCAATTACATTTTTAATGAATAAAATAGCAAATGAATAATGAAATGATAGATAGATAGATAGATAGATAGACAGATAGATAGATAGATAGATAGATAGATAGATAGATGATGGATAGATTTAATATTTAAAATTTAAAATAGAAAGATTAATTTATTTTAATAATTAATTATAATGTAAAGTCAGCTAGTCATGGTGACAAAATAAAGGTTTGATCTTCCTGTCTGGTTATTATTTTGCTGTAATGACAATCTGACTGTACAGTATCACATTGTGAACAGATTATTACAGAACTGTCAGCAGTAAAAGGACAATAAACAGCAAACATTTCTATTGTTCAGATTTTTTTAACATTCCAATCGCAGGATGATTTTAACACTCATGAGTTTGGTGTAAGATTTATACTCACTTGCTGATGAATTTGTTCTCTCCAACCTGCACACCGTCATTCCTGTCATCCATTTTATCCCAGCCACGACTGCATGGAAGGACTCTGGAGAGACGGAGACAGAGGAACAGGGAGGAGAACAGAGAAAGAGAGAGAGAGAGAATGTTTCTGCTTCTTGTTTTAACATCAAAGAATTAACTCTTCTGTATCTAGGTCAGCGCATGAGGAATGTAAGAAACCAAACAAACCTTTAAAACAAAGTAAAGTATGCATCTCTCACACTGACTAACTCATGTATTTTTGATATCTCTTGACAAGAGACTGATGCTCTGTTCTATATCACACAAACCCATGTGACACCGACATCTGCAAGTCACTGCTGAAAGTAAACTATTCATGAGGATATGACCAGAATAGACATGGAGCACATACTGGAATGAAAGAGAGGATTGAAACAGACAAAAACAGTTCATCAACACATTTAAAGACCCCATGAAATCACAGCTCAAGTTTTGGGACCTTTTGTTTTACCTTTGAGTTCACCTATAATATAGCAAAAATTCAAAAGTTTGTTATCAATTAATACTTTAATTTAGCAGTGGCACATTAAATTCACCAAAAGTCACAATAAAAAAAAGTCTGTTTCAAATTGATGCTGCTGTTTTGAACTTTCTCTGTCTGAAAAAAAATAAATAAATTAAGCAGCACAACTGTTTTCAACATTGATAATAATGTTTCTTGAGCAAATCAGCATATTAGAATGATTTCTGAAGGATCATGTGACACTGAAGACAAAAGTAATGATACTGAAAATTCAGCTTTGCATCACAGGAATAAATGATATTAAAATATATTAAAACAGAAAACAGTTATTTCAAACGGTAATAATATTTCACAATATTATTGTTTTTACTGTAATTCTGATCAAATAAATGCAGCCTTGGTGAGCTTTCAAACACACTACAAAATCTTACCCACCCCAAAATTTTTAACAGTAGTGTATGCTAATATACTCCTAAAATTCACTTTTAGCAGATATTTCTATTTAATTTTGATGTGTTTCTCATTTGGGAAAAGCAAAAAAATAGTCATGTTGCACAACACTGATTTTTTTCCAATCAAATGATCTCTAAATAGAGAATTTCCCGCCTCCCAACAGAGTCTTTAAACTTGATCACACTTTTAACATTTAAACTGGTAAAAGATGCTCAGTCATAATGATGATCAATATATTTATGTTTTTAGGAGTCCCATTGATTGAAATACAATCAGTGCTGTAGAATAATACAGTACTACTGTCCCTTGTGTTTCATTACAGATGAAACTAGAGAAACCAGAGACGGAAGAAACTTTTAATATCATGCCATTTATCTATATGCATCAGTCAATAGAAATGCTATCTAAAACCATGAGTGATATTCAGTCTAAATCCTTCATCATAGTGTGAGTTATTCAAAGGATAAGTTGTACATTTTTCAATGCAAACTTTGAAAGATGAAAGAGTACACTTATGACCGACTCTAAAGCTCAATGGCTGACACATATACTCCTGTTTGGAGGTTCCCCTGGCACAATACAAACAGCTCTACTTAAGGCTTCCTTCCTCACCAGCTGGAAAGGCTTTACGGAAGCTTCCGGAGACAGGGACAGGTGCAGGACAACAGGGGTACTGTTACCCCGCTGTTACAACTACTCAACATCTCGGACTCCGCGGCGCTGTTGCTGCTTTATTGTGTCTACTTTAAAACATTTATACAACCGTCATGCCAACAAAACTAAAATAAATGTCAAACATCTAACTTTAATAAAACAAGCTTTTTTAAAGATACATGTTCACGCTAATGTTAAAGGAACTGAAACTGAGGAAACAGCAGTGACCATCTGCCTAGTATGTGGTTTCACAACTTTGTACAAGCATGTTAAAGGAACAGATCACACAAAAATATAAATCTAAATTCACCCTTATATTGTTTCAAACCTGTTCTGTGGAACATTAAAGAAGATATTTTGAAGAATGCTGGCAATAAAACCACTTCGTTTCCATTGACCTCCATTATATAAATAAAAAATATAATGGAAGTCAATGAGATAAGAAACAGTTTGATTACTAACATTTTTTAAAATATCTTTTTTTGTGTGTGAATAATGAGAGAATGTTCATTTGTGAATCTATCCCTTTAAACACAGAAAAACAACCAACCCAACAGTCATGTGTCCTCTGTATTACATGATAAAATGACATACAAGTTACAACAACAACCTTCCATTACTCTTCATCTGAAATACTATAAACCAGCATATTTTAAATGTCACAATACACTGATTTAAATCCTGACATTTTCAAAAGCTCAAAGAGTAGTACTTCCCATTTACTGTCTCACTATCTCATAGGATTTCCTGAACTTGATATAAGATGATTTAACTGAATGCACATTACCTTCTTTCTTTTCCAAACGGCTCTTTTGCAGCTGATCGTCTGGTGGTCTTTAAACGCTAAAGCAGTGCTGAACCCATGTGACACAGCTTCGCTCTGCTAAACTCTTCCTCTGATTTGCACAGCGGAAACTGACATGAGGCTTCAGACTTCCCCAATGGTTGTTTCACTGCCTGCTCCTCCTCCCTTTATCAGTCTCTCTCAAGTTCACCCATGTCTTTATGCACATTGCCATTAATCTTACACCAACAAAAGATATATGAACTTTATGAGCACTCAGAATCACTTCAGGAGAACTACTTAGTGTACACATGTAACTCAAGAGTCCAACACACACACAAAAACACACAAACAGAGCACAGGTGTCCTACTGAGACCCCAAATGGAAGCGGTAATGGCCTCATTCAGTCCCTGACAAAACTCCAACACGATTATCCTTTCACAAGATCATTATCCCACGAGCAAACAATAGGGCCTCTCTCTTGTATGGGCTTGTTTTCTTATCAACACCACCATCTCCTGACCCAGAGCGTACAGTTAAGTGTGTGTAGCTGTTAGAGCTTGTGTGTGTGTGTGTGTTTATGGCCCCTCCCACATCTTTCATACACACCACTCGCTGCGCTCAATCAGGAGATGATGAAATATTCAATACCAATTGACCCAGAGGAGCTTATTCTGACATTAATATTTCATATCCCAAATATAGTCCTGCCAGAACTACAGAAGAGCTATTAGTCTCTGATACACATCCAAAAGTCATTGCCAGCAGATAATAGGCATCAGATGACAGGCGTTGATTAGATGCCAAATCTGAATCGGCCAATATTGTGCATGCTTATTTCCTCAAAGCTGATATTTAAAAACACTAATCATTTAATAACACTGTTGTAACTTTAGGAAATCTCAAAATGAATACCCAGTTTTCATACTTCATTATGCTGTGATAAAGTACCTAGGCCTATATTTAGTTGTAGCATTTAAAATTATTTGTTTTGGTTTTCAATAAATCAATTTTGGAATATTAAAGAATTTATATGTTGGATCAGTTGGATATTTAATTTTTTTAATTAATACTTTTATTCAGCAATGATTTATTAAATTGATCAAAAGTGATAGTAGACATTTATAATGTTACTAAAGATTTCTATTTCAAATAAATGCTGTTTTTTTTAACTTTCTACTAATCAAAGAATCCTGATAAAAATGTATCATGGTTTGCACAAAAAATAAGCAGCACAACTATTTTCAACATTGATAACAATCAGAAATGTTTCTTGAGCATCAAATTAGCACATTATAATGATTTCTGAAGGATCATGTGATACTGAAGCCTAGAGTAACTGTATTTTGTTGAAAGAAAATCAAACCTATTTTAGGATATTTTAGTACATTCTACAGTTTCAACTGTGCACTCTAGCATTAAATGTGTCAGGGGAGTTCATGAAAAATGAATGAAAAAGAGCATGAGAACTATTTTTACGCAGTCTTTTGGGCTCATGTGACTGTCCAATCTGCTGGTTCTCTTAAAGATCAACTTTGCATCTATAAAAGTGCCTAATTATGAATAATTACATGTTTGTCGAACACAGACGGTCTGGTGGCTTGGCACTTGAGTTATACATGTGTTTCGGTGCTGGGAAGACTGTGGAAGTGGGACAGACATGATGGAAATGGTGGTTTATCCTGCTTCAGCATCCAAAACTAACCAAACTCTGTTGGTGGACATTTTCGTTTTTGCATGTTTGCATGTTACTCTTTAAGTAATAAATTCTATCATGTTTGTTCATGCTATTGACCTGAAAACACCCACGACCACCTTTCCATCCGTTTTCTTCCTTCCCATGGCTTGGAACTTCCCCCTTGTTGTCCAATTCCAAAGCGACCGCTCATACCCTCAGTCTTTAAGATCCAGGCCAAGATCTCCGCTTGATGTTTCCTGGCCTACATCCATTCCCTCACCTCCCCCAACCAGCATCTCCTCACAAACACCATTGCTCGGCTATTGTTAAATTGCCACGGCAACCTGGAAAACACTTGCGAACCGACAACAAGCTTCGTCCAACAATGCTAAAAGTCACATTTCTGCTCCCTCTTCCTTTTCTTCTTCCTTCCCTTCGCTCATGTGTTTAGCAGCTTGCACTGCTGCAGTTGTTAGAGTGTTTACTGATGGCTGCTGCTGTGAAACCCTCATGAGTTATGAAGTATGACAAAGAAGAAAAAACACAGCTACTTCAAAATCTGCTGCATGGAAAATGTGATGCCCACATCTGACTGAGATTCTAACTTGCAACTGAGAGACTAAGGCTAGTCTGGAAATGAGTAACTTATTTGGAACACTGAAAGAATCCACATTTATCAAAACAAATGATTTTCCTCATGTTTAAACCCTCTGAAGATGTTTCCCTGATTCACTCACACTCAAACGTGTCACAGGCACCGCCTGAAGGTGTGAGGATCACTGTTAAAGGGATAGTTCAACCAAAAATGAAAAATCTGTTATCATTTAGTCCCCATCATGTAATTTCAAACTTGAAGATTTGCAAGAATTGCATCATTTGTAGGCACTTAAAAGTACTCTTGTGGTTTTATACAACAATTAGTCCCGGACTCCCTGTCCTCAAATCTGATTGGTCCAGGACCAGCAGTGCTCCAGGACTGCTGATATTTAGTCCAACAGCAGCGAGACATTTCACTATTTGTATCACTCTGCTTGTCTGTGTCCTTGGTGACTCACAAAGTTTGATGCTTTGGCCTCTTTTAGAAGTATTTTCATTGGCAACAAAGAAATATACAAAATAACTATCCAAATTCAGTCTGAATCACAAGTTATCACACTCACAATGGTGCTGTTGATCTAAATATCAGCTGTTATTATCTGAGGCCATATCACATTATTTAGCCCCACTGGAATTTTTTAAATATTTTAAAATTAATAACAATTTAAAATAGCCTGTTTTCTATTTAATATATTTAAAAGTACAATTTATTTCTGCAATGGCAAAGCTGAATTTTCAGCAGCCATTACTCTTTAGTGTCACACGATCCTTCGGAAATCATTCTAATATGCAGATTTACTGCTCAGTTAACGGTGAAAATAGTTGTGCTGTTTAAAGGAAGTGTGGAAACTTTTGTGACATGTCTTTACTGTCACTTTTGATCAATTTAATGTGTCTGTGATGAACAAAAGTATGTTAATATGCTTTCACTGTTCGTAAAAAAGGATGAACTTCTCCTTTTATGTTCCACAGAAAAAGAAAGTCATACTGGTTTGGAACAACATGTGCGTAAACAGTAACAGAATTTACATTTTTGTGTGAACTATTCTGGATAAACCAGATTGGTTATGTAATCTAGACAAATATAATGCCAAACGAGTCATTTGAGCCCCTAGTTATACTTTGCCATTGCCAACACAGATATCTCACAGGGGACATAAACAACTCTACATGTTAACTCTACAAGAGTCCACAGATGCTATTGTAATCTGAAGCCTGAATATTACATTACATTTCCAGTAGACATTCTTAATGAATTTCAATACACAACTGATCGTATTACACGTTATGATACAAAGTTGCAAACACATGCCAGCATAAGCATCCAAGTCTGAACAAGTCGTGAAACAACATGTTACAAAACATGCACACAAACACCCACCCCTCTCTCGTGAATCTCTGCTCTCCAGATGCCCGATGTCACGATGATAAGATCAGATCAGATCAGATTCTGAAGGTTTTTGAATCTTATCTGTGCTTTTACGTCTCCAGACGACATTAAACTGAACAACTCTACCATCAGCGATGCAACGAACCGATCCAATGCTTTACTCGCTCCAACTCAAACCGAGCTTCTGTGCTCTCATGATCGGGAACAATCGCAGTTTGAGGGGGGGCGTTTGAGGAGGAGGAATACCCCATCTGCTGTTACAGACCTCAGATAACGCAGCAGCCAATCAGCGCGCGCGCGGACGCCCCTTTGTTCGCGCTGCTCCTTTCGCGCTGGACAACATATGCGTTCAGCGGGGAATCCCCAAAACAATAGCCCGCTGAAGTATGGGGACTTAGTGAATTAAAGCACAGTTTCTCCCGTTTAATCAACATCGGTAACATTTGAGATTAAAATGTACAAAAAGGCACAAACAACTCTAAAAAGAGTTATTTTACACAGATGTGAACTATAAATAAACGTAACGTACAGCTTGTTTAGATTATGTGAGAACACATTTACATGGCTGCTGTAAAAAATAAAAATAAAAGTCACATGACCAGAGGTGTTTAAATTCAGTTTGTCTCTCTGAAAGATGGCAATGTATTAAAAGCCTTAATACTAGGTTGGGTATCGATTCAGATGTCCTGATTCGATTCGACTCGCAAGCTCTCAATTCGATCAGATTCGATTCTTCATTCGATTCTCGATTTTTTTTATTACATTCAGTGAATATGGTTTTAATACAAATGCTAGTGATGTTTCTAAAAAACAAACAGTAAACATCAGTTTACAAATGGTAAATTAATAAAAAGAAATTAAGAGACACAGACCTGTATTTTACTTTAATTTTTTATTTGAATAAGGTCCTTTTTATTTAAACAATAATAGCGCCATATAAAATGTTTTTCTTAATTTTTCTGGTACCGAAAAGATTGATTCATGGCTTTTGAGAATCTATATCGAATCGACCTCATTAAAAAAAAAAAAACCAAAAAAAAAAAAAACCGATTAATCGAAAATTTTATTTATTTTTTTGCCCAGCCCTACTTAATACATATTTGGTACACATAATATTGTCATAATAATATTATTATTATATGGTTAAGACCTCTTACTTTAAAAACTATTAAATTGTTATTAATGTAGACCTATTATTAAAATGATTGTCTCATAAAATCGTCGGATGTTTAAACTGTCTCATTTGTTAACATTGATTAATGCATTAACTAACATGAACAATGAGCAATACATTCGCATAACATTTATAAGCTTTCTTAAAATGTATTAACCTACTAAAAATGATCATGATTATGTTCACAGTGCATAATAACACAACTCATGATTTTAAAAATGGTAAACGTTAACTAATATTAATAGATGCTGTAAAAGGTGTTAATTGTTAGTTCATGTAACTAATGTAGTTAACTAATGTTAACAAATTAAAACTTTTTTCTAAAGTGTAACCGTCTGGACAAGTAGGTCTAACACATTTTGAATAAGACTGATTCACGTTATAAAATTGTAAAAATAACAAGTATGGTTACTTCAATGAGTGGAAAATTTGGGTAAGTGACACTGAGGGCAAGGATTAGATCATCATGGGTCGTCATGGGTCAGAAAATGAGCAAATCTGAGCTGGGAAAGACTGATATCGTTTTAATCTCTTGTAATCTGCTACCAGCTATGAGCTACCCATCTGTCGGGAGCACAAAGGGTTCATACAGTAAAAGCAGCAAAAGAGTTTAGGGAGCTCAGGATTAAAAAGAACTACTAGCACAAAGTAAAAAGTACATTATACTTTGTTCATTTCTAAACAGATTTTAAGCATTTGTTAGAGATTTGACCTGTAGACATCTTTACCGACACTTCTTGTAGGTCTATCATATTATTCGCTAAATAAACAGCACATCCTCTATTAATAGTGTAGGACCCACTATTCAGAACATGGGACCACAAAGAAAAGACCTGCTGTTGTTATCAGCATCTCTTCACTTTCTTCTCTCTGAGCCCCCTATGACTGTATCTATTAATTGAGTCTGGTCTGAGTTGTGTGTGCTTAATCATGTTAACTCAGACTGTTACGGTCAACACACACACACAGTTACAGTTGATGGGTGAAATCAGAGGTGAAGAACTGGCATGTGTAAACTGATATATCTAATGAGTTTACCAGAGAAGACAAAAAAAAAAAAAAGAGACCAACATTTTATAGTCACTTAACATAGTAACTAGACCATAATTCTGAAAAAAAGAGCCTTTCATGCCTACCATACATTTGAAATGTGAAAGTTTTTTTTTCCTCATACACCTAACTGCCTGATCCTGAAAACAGTCAAGGATGCAGGAATAGACAACTTGATGTAAATTGATTTGTCTGAATGATCATCATTCTAATAATTATTTATAAAATGTTTAAGAATAATAATAACAATAATAATTCCTTTTTTAATTTTATCTAATATATACTGTTTTGTTGCAGGGAACGTTGACGCACACACAAACACACATACATACAAAGAGACAAAAGACGTTATGATTTGCTCAGAAACATCTTATTAAATGTCTTTAGGAACATGGAATAAAACATTTTCTGCTGTTTCTACTAACAGGAGCTGCAATGGCTGGTCCAAGAATATAGCACATTCTGCACTCGATATATATATATTCATATATTCATAATAGTCTCAATGCATTGTACTTTCTAAATTTGTACTACTTTTAACATGAACAGGAAGTAATGTTAGAAAAATACAATATGAAAACATCCAAGTTAACAAATATATTCAATCAAACTACAGATTAAAAAAAAAAAGACAACAAAAAAAGAGAATTTGTTTCACTCTTAAATAAAAATGTAACAAATTGGTGCGCTTTGCAGCATGATGATTTAAGATAAGCATTTTTTCCAACATCTTTTTGTCTGTAAAAACACAAAATGATGTACAAAAAAACAAAAACACATTACAATTCAGAGAAACTAAGTATATTCTTCAGATATACCCCCTTCAAAATAACTGAAGGGTTGTTTTTCTTTGAATCACATGCCACCATGTTATTAAAACCCATCACAAACTTTACATCTCAGCCCAAAATGTTCTCATATTAAAAAGCAGATTTAGCATCAATAAATGTTTAAGTGCTAATAATAAATGACATTAGTGGCCAAAAATCTTTTTGAAATCACTATTTGCTATATAATTTTGACAAATATTTATTCATGTCACTGCCATATAAACGACTGAAATGATTGACAAGACAAATAAACACCACAGGATGTGAAAGGTCTTCATAAGATGTCATATTCTGTTTCAAATAACATTTCAATAAACTATTTAAGGATAAAATTTTAGGAGATGAGGACTGACACCACTGCAAGCACTATCGGTGTGAATGGGATGGGATTCAGAGGCAAACTTCACACTTTCGCAGATGCATTTACTTTGGATTCACAGACAATCATTATATACCACACTTCAGAGTGCTGAATGTTTTATAAGAAGATTATTTTAGGAACAAAAAGTGCTATAGTAATGGATTCTTTACAATGTAAGTTTTGAACTTATTCTACTCAATTACTGCAGCACTCTGTTCCAAGTGTTCACTACACAGTAAGTAAATTAGTATTGCCTTGTATACATACAGCACTCAGATCTGGCTTTTAGGTCCCAAATACAGTCACCTCAACATTCTCAAACACATGTGTGATGTGTTCTTTCCTGCTATAATGCACAGAACGTTTTGAAAAATGTGTAAATAAGGCTGAAAACAAAGTAACAGTTGTAACATTGTGTTACCGAGTGAAATGGTCCTTGCATAATTAGGGTTTTCTGTTAAAAACAAATCAAAGAAACTGACATCGGGCTGTATTACAGGTCAACTAGAAAGAGAGCAAGAGAGAAACATCTCAAACATGTTAGTTGGAATGACTCACAGAGGAAGCACCAGTTATGTTGTAAATATCAAGACTGGTAATAAAAAAAACTGCAATTTCTCTTTGCACCATGCTGACAGCATATCAAATCAAACCTTAGAGTGCAGAACTGCATCTCCCATTTCCTGCTTACAGGTAGCAAAGGATTTGCACAAAGATAGTAGACGTAGTACATATAAATAAATTACAAGTCAACAAAAGAAACTCTGAATCTGAAGTGGACACAGTGTGAGCTTCAAATAAAGATACAACCATCAGATGGAGCTGGAAGTGAGATTATCACAGAGGTGAAAGCACAACTGCGCACTATTAAATCAGGAAGGCCAATGAAGTCTCCATTCCATGACATCAGTCTCCACTGGTCAAAAATTGGTTTCAATGTTGCAACACAAACTGATAGTGTACATTTAAAAACGCTTCATGTTGTACATGTTGTTACTGTAAAGATTATAGTACGTCTGTAAACCAAAAATGAGAAATGTGAACTTATAGTTCCAACTAAACACTAATGATTAGTAAGTGATTGTGATAATGCAGTATAATAGGATTTGTACAATTGGAGAACCTGTCAATAAATGCCCACTAAATGCCGCCCATCCTCTCTGTGTCCAAAAACAAACCACATCTGCAGTGCTTGTGGGAATCTACATTATAAACCACATTTACTTGAACAGCAGTGAGGAAGTGCCACCTATATTACACAAAAGACATACCAAAAATGTGGCGCCCAAAGGAGGGCTCAATAGAATAGGACCAAAAGAAAAACGTTTCCCCACATCTTTCGATGGGACTGCCTGAGTGCAACCATTCTCAAGTTTTTCCTTTCTAGTCTTCCTTCTTTTGCAAACCATGCACTGATATACATTCGTTTTTTGTATCATTTTACCTACTGCATAGCTATCCGCCTCCAAAACACGTTACAATTTCAAGGTGGCATTTAATAAGAAACGCTTCTTTCAATATGAGCTAAGTGTTAGTTCACCCAAAAATGAAAATTAGCCCAGGTTTTACTCACCCTCAAAGCATCCTACGTGAAAGAAAGGTGTTTATATCATTTTAAATATGGATATTTTTCTTACAAAAACACATGGATTCGCTACAGGAGGCCTTTATTCAGCCCCCAGAGCCGTGTGAGGCACGTTTTATTATGGATGCGTGCGCTTTATTTGACTACTTTTGAACTGTTGAACAAAAACACCCGCCTACTCCCATTCAAACACTTGGAAGAGCAAGGAAAATTTTTTATATAACTCCAATTGGATTCGTTGGAAAGAAGAAAGTCATATACACCTAGGATGCTTTGAGGGTGAGTAAAACAGGCTAATTTTCATTTTTGGGTGACTTCAACTTTAAGCAAAATAGCAGCTAACTAACAACATAAACGAGATGACAAACATAAATTTGTACGACTGAATCATTTTCCTTACATTTAAGGCATTGGGACTTAAATTTTTCATTTCAATTTAAGTACTTAGGGATTTGGAAGCAAGACTCGGACACTGGAAGTTAAATTAGGAACAAGCAAACTACATTTTGTGCGTTAATTCAAGCAGTGCAATTCAAACATAAAGCACAATAACCTTGCATCACTAAGTAAACCTTTAACGATCCTCTTGCTTTAACGGGATCCGGAACTGCGCCATGCATAAAGCGAGATTGAGCATGTTTGTGTTTGTTGTGAATGTGAAGGTGTGAGATAGTGGGCGCCATGTGCACGTAGGCACTCATTAGTACGTCATTTAAATTCAAACACATCCAATTATTTACACACTGATGCAGACGGAGCAGTGCAGGCCAAAAAAAGGAACACTGACATTGGAAATTCGGAAAGTGATTTTTCCATCTATCAGTCTCTGTTTTCACGTTCTCCCACACACAGAGAGAGAGAGATGAACGAGTACAACCTGCATTGCATCCACTCGCTGTTGTCATGGAGACACCTTCAGATCAGCTCCAAAGCTGCTGCGCTGTCAAAGTTTTGAGACGCTGTATTAACAGCTAGAAACCAACTTTAGTGTTGATGACAAACTCGATCAAAAAGAATATAGAGTTTTTAAAGGATTGTAGGATGAAAAGAGTTTATAGCTGGCTTTTTGTTAAAGGACCGGACTGTGGATTTTGCTGTCTGGGTGGAATGGAGCGTTGTGACTACCATCTGAAAACATACTGGTGCTAAACACTATACCCCACTTTCTCCCAGTTCTGGCTTTGTTTGCATGTCGTCCTCTCTTCTGTTATGGCAGCCATGGGTGAGGACGCTCCATTGGTAGCCAGCGAAAGTGGGGCTGATTGGGAGGTACTGGAAAATGCGATGACGCCGCAGGAAGTCCATACCAAACGGAAGGTCGTAAGTCTCCATTCTGTCCCGTTTAGATACGTTGTTTCCACGATTCATCTTACGGATGCCCCTTTCCTCCGGGGTGCCTGGAGTATAATAGAAAGAGTTAATTAGAGGGAAGCAGGGAATGCACCAATGTCAAACATGATCAACAAGACAGAACTAAAAGTTTAGAATGTTTTAGAAATATTTTAAATTAGACTTGCACAATTAATTATTTATTAAAAATTAATTATAATTAATAAAACCGAAACTGCAATATGGCTTAGTGCGATTATCAAATCGCAAAGGCTTTGATTTAATTAAATTATGTGCAGTATAGCGCAGCACTGTTTATTTACACATGAGCAGCTTACGAGCTGGGGTTTTCAGTTTCTCAGAGAGGCCTGGTTCACTATTAATGCGATTTCGCTTGTAACTTGCATTTGAAAACGCAACACATGCCACCCATCTTTCCCACACTTGAAATGAGAAGCACTAACAAATCAACTGTAGTCAAAAGAAGAGAAGTTTTAAGGGCCTCCTGCGGTTTTCTGCCAACATAGAAGATTAAAGTTTTATTTAAAATGGTGCTAGTAGTAGTACAGTAGTAGTATAGTCATGTTAATATAGAATCATTTTTTTGCCAAATTGCCCTATAATTTATATAGTGCTACAGATTCTTAATGTTATAATTTCAACATCAAATGGTGACTGAAAAACTCTCTCTCAAAAAAAAAAATGCCTGTGTCATTCCAATGTTATTACTACATTTACCACAATTTTGTTAATTAAAAACGAGAAATTCTTTGAAATTTCAAATTACACATTTTGAAGGATGAGAGCTACCTATTGATGTGGATTTTTGCCAAAGGTTTAATTGGATTGAAAAGAAATAGCGGTTTTCTCCTCATCAATCAGACAAACAGTGTTTTATGAGTGTATTATGAGATTTGCACCTACCAGGAATAGTATTATCCAGAACAAACGCCACTGAACCTCCTACAAACATGGCAGTCGTAAGCAGAACGTTCAGCACCTGATCTATCTGCACTATACCTACAAAAGAAGAAAAGAATATGGTTCCACACTGGTCCCTCACGAAACAACCATCATTCCCCATGTGGTGAGTTTATAAACACGTGTTTGTGTATCTACCAGTGACTAGAGGGTTTTCTTTGAGGTAGCTGGGCAGGACCAGGCCAAAGAAGATGGAGAAGCCAAGGACAAACAGATTGCGGGACGAGTTGAGATCCACAAATTGCAGGTTGGAAAGGCCAACAGCGGTGATCATGCCAAATAGAGTGCAGAACAGCGCCCCCAGAACTGGGTCCGGCAATGATGCGAAGAGAGCGCTGAATTTACCCACCATTCCTAGTAGTAGCATCAGTGCTGCACCATACTGAATTACCCGCCTGCTGCCCACCTACACAGAGAGAAGAAACCGACCAATCAGAGAACACTACTGCATCAGTGCTGTTTATAAAATGCTACTGCTGTGATTCTCTTGTACTACTTTTTATGTAGTATTACGGTTAAGTATTGAAAGCAATGGATTATGCCATGGTTAAAGATTCTTAATAAAATCAAGCCTCAAATTTTCTGTACAGTAAAAATAATAATACTGTGACATTATTACCATTTAAAACAACTCTTTTCTATTGTAATATATTTTAAAATGCAATTTATTCCTGTAATGCTCAGCTGAATTTGAATCAGCCATTACTTCAGTCTTCAGTGTCACATGATCCTTCAGAAAACATTCTAATTTGCTAATTTAGGACTAAGAAACACTTCTTATTATCAATGTTGAAAACAGTTGTGCTGCGTAATATTTTAGTGGAAACAGTCATATTTTTCATGAATCTTTGACAAATATATTAAAAACTGTATATAAATATAAAGTAAATGTTGTTCTTTTGAACTTTCTAACATTATAAATGTCTTCACTGTCACTTTAACTCAATGCATCCTTGCAGAATAAAAGTATTAATGTAATACAAAGAAGGAAAAATCTTACTGACCCCAAACTTTTGAAGTGTATGTCCATGAATAAGCTGATATTTAGTTTACTTCCCAAAATTGCTGCAGTAAATGTACAAATTATAACTTTGGAACTGTAATTCATGAAGTATTAAAATCAAAGTCGTAGCCTCATGAGTAGCAGATGCATGTCTAATAAATAAATAGTTCCTGTGGGAACAGCCCTGTGGGAGTACAAAGTCAGTCAGAGCTTATTTTAATGACTCTCACTGGAAACTCAAAAGCTGCCCTTTTCAATATTGAAGGTCTTTTGGTTGCTAATGATCCACTGCAGTCACTGAAGGCCAGTCTAACACATGCTGCTATGTGCCACATGGACTGCTCTCTGTATGTGCTTTTAACAGCCAGCTCCTTGAAGCCAAGCACCGTAAAACCAGTTTATGAGTCAATATGGTGTTTCTTCATTGCAAGCGACTACACAAAAGAAATACCAGAGAGGCCGAACAGGAAAATATCATACTTTTGTGATGCCTAGCACTCCAATATTTGGGCTAGATGATGTTGAGCCATTTCCTGTCCCAAAGATGCCATCGAGAACACAGGAAAGCCCCTCCATGAAGATCCCTCTGAGAAAAAGAGATTCCAGTTAGCGCATAAGGATACCAAACATGCTAGATGTCTTATCAGTTTTGATATGTGCAATTGTGTCCTTGTGTTGTACCTGTTAATAGCATGTATAGGTGGAGGCGGGGCACAGGAGAGACGGGCACAGGCGTAATAGTCTCCAATGGACTCTATGATACTGGCAACCACAGCACTCATCATCCCAATCACCCCTGCTGCTGTCACTGTGGGCAACCCCCACTGGACTAAAACACATAACCGTTCACACAAAGCATTATGGGTAATCTCATCAGGTTTAGCATACAGAAATTCCTACCACATAAAGGTTTATTGAATACTCTGGTGGGTCAAAAAAAATACTCCCAACTTCAGTGGGTCAAAAACACTCTAAAGTTAAGCTTATTACATTTAATAGAAATGTAAACTTTAATACGTTTCATTTAATTGCAATTAACAAATAAGTCTCCTAAAAACATTACATTCAATTCACACTTAAAGGTACAGTTGTGTTCAAAATAATAGCAGTGTGTTTAAAAAAAGCGAGTGAAGCTCAAAATCCTTATAATACCTTTTACTTCAATACACACAAATGCATTGGGAACACTGCACATTCTATTCTGAATCAAAA
>JAFVLL020012311.1:0-28899 GCA_021397915.2 Tor tambroides | reverse complement strand
CTCCCCCCCCCCCCCCTTTCAAAAGTTCAGTTATGCTGCAGGTATTATTCACAGTATTGGGAATATTCGGTTGATTTTCCAGTCACCTCTATTTTAACTCTGGCTTCTGCTAAAATACTAGTCATTGTAATATTGTTAAGCCTGCTATTAAGACATTGGATTCATGTGGTACCAATATGAATCTTTTATACAGTTTTATTGAAGTAAAGTAAAGTGTTAATCTTTAACTACTCTGACCATTGTACCTGATTATCAGGGTTAAAGGAAATAACGTGAAAAAAAAGTAGTATGAACAGAGTTCAGAGTTGTTTATCATTTCCAACGTAGACTTTTGCGTAATGTTATATTAAAATGTTTATTTTACGTTTTTGGTGAAAGAATGAGTAATTTCCATAAGACATTTTTGTTACAAAATGTAATCATAAAACCAAACCGCTATAACAAATACAGCATTTTGCATTGTTTTATAACTGTAGGTGCCATGTAAACACCAAATGTATATTATGTGGGTCCTGTATTACAGAAATAATGTTAACAAGTGCCTCAATTATCTTATCGCGTTAATTTTACGTAATTTCCTCAATGAACAACCTAAAATTGCTGATTTCAAATGTCATTACAAAAGCAAATCATCCTGTTGATCCGGTTAGTGCAATAGGTTGGGTTTGGAATGTAGCCTACTGCAACACCAGAATAGACACTGGGATATTGTGGATTGTTGTTTTCGTACGCTTTATGCCGTATTTCACATTCTAAATGGCAGAAGAGATATTGCTGATCGCGGGTGTTGTGATTGCGGTGCTGATGATATTTCGTATATATGTACGTGGAGCGCGATGCAAAAGTAAGGCAAAACTGCATGGCAAGGCGGTCATCGTTACAGGTAAACGCGCCACTTTTTATTTATTTTTTTAATGTGTTTCAAGTCAATACGTTTGTCAGTCGTTTAAAGCACTTAATGTAAACTTTGTTGCGGTGTGCAGGTAGTAACACGGGCATCGGTAGAGCCACAGCTGTGGATTTAGCGCGGAGAGGGGCGAGAGTCATTCTGGCCTGCCGTAACCAAATACTCGGCGAGGCTGCTGTCGCTATTGTGCAAGGAGTGAGAACATTGCATTAAAATCTATTTAACTGTGAGTCTAAGTTACTAAATAAATTTTGTTATAATTATATATCATATGTTTTGGTTTCACTTAGGAAAGTGGGAGTAAAAATGTGGTGTTCATGCAGCTGGATTTGGCCAGTTTGAAATCAGTGCGTTCCTTTGCAGAAACTTTTCTCAAGACAGAGAGAAGACTGGATATTCTCATCAACAATGCAGGTTGAGTTTTTGTTTAAATCACAAGCATATCATAAATTATAATACAGGCCTAGTTAATTCTATATTTGAATCATTATATACAGTAGCATTCAAAAGTTTGAGGTTTAAAAGATTTTTGTTTGTTTTTGAAAGATGTCTCTTCTAACCAATTATGCATTTATCTTAATCAAAAATACAGTAAAACTAATAATATTACAATTTAAAATATCTGTTTAATATATTTGTAATGTAACCCAGTCTTCAGTGTCACATGATCCAGAAATCATTCTAGTATGTCGATTTGCTTAAGAAACATTTCTTATTATCCATGTTGAAAACAGCTGTGCTACTTAATATTTTTGTGGAAACCATGAGAATTTTTCAGGATTTTTTCAAATGAATTTTTAGGAACAATTTTTGAAATCTTATAACATTATGTCTTTGCGGTTACTTTTCATTTTCACTATTAATTTTCTTCCTTAATCTTACTAACCCAAAACTTTTGAAAGTTAGTGTAATATATATTCTTAAAAACCCCACAATATTTAGCGTGGACTCCATTGTATATCACCGCATCTAAAACCATCCTGGTGCTGTTTTTGTGAGTAATATTTAATCAGAACGTATGCCAAGTCAATATTTCAGACAGAAATCTATATCAAGTCCATCTATAATGCATACCATCTGTATTTCAGGGGTTTATATGCAGGGCACTACTGAAGATGGTCTTGGTCTTATGTTTGGTGTCAATCACCTTGGTCACTTCCTTCTGACTAACCTGTTATTGGACAGATTGAAAGAATGTGCGCCAAGCCGCGTAGTCACCGTATCTTCATATTTACATGATTATGGTAACCTTGACTTTGACACTCTTCGCACTCACAAGGAGTTTGGAGTAGGTGAGTCTGTTGGGAGTATCTTCCGGATATATTCACACAGTAAACTGTGTAATGTGCTCTTCACACATGAGCTCGCAAAGAGGCTACAAGAAACCAACGTGACCTGTTACAGCCTCCACCCAGGTCTGTGTCCCTTTAACATCAGTTATAGAGTTTCATATGTAGGCACAAATTATATTGGTCAACACAACTTATTTTAAGAATTGAAACACAAACTTTAGCCTCATGAGCAAAATTTAAATCAAGTGTGTCCAAATGTTTGACTTACAGTGTGCATTTTCTGTAATGGCTAACCATCCATACATTTGTTTCAACAGGTGTTATAAACTCTGATCTCACCCGTAATATGAATAAAATTTCCAGGAGGTTATTGAAACCTATCGCAGCTCTGTTCTTTAAGGATGTAGAGGCCGGTGCCCAGACGACTCTACACTGTGCTGTGCAGGAGGGCATCGAATCCCTGAGTGGCAGGTATTTCTCCGACTGTGCTGTGCAGAAAGTAAAGGCCAAGGCTAAGGATGATGCTGTAGCCAAAAAACTGTGGGAAGTGAGTGAGACATTATGCGGTCTGTCCTGAATCCACGCGGATACTTGCACACACTGTATGTTGATCTCACTGCACACATTGCAGGTGGAATAATGTTAATTATATATTTTTTTACTAAAATCATCTGTGTTTTACTGATTTATGAAAAAAAACTTGACATTGACAAGGTAAATTGGGCTTAGCTTGTGTTGTAGTACAACACAATTAATTGTTATATTGTGATATTCACTTGAAATAAAAACTTTTTATTTGGATTGAATTAAGCTGCACAAATTTTAGGAATATTATGTAACTGTTAAAAAAAAAACACATGGTAGTCTTTGCATTTGCTGATGTGGAAGATGGCACAACTTTGTGCTATTTACAAGTCATTCTTATTACCTTCCGACTCAGAGAACCTTTACCCTAGATAACCCTAAAGTTTTGTGGCATAAAGCTATGCAATCATAAAAATTTCACTTTGCATAAATTGTCCCACTACCTGACAGATAGCAATATGAAATATGTGTCAGCAATAATATATATTAGCAATGTGTCTTGAGAAATCAAGCCTGTCTTTTTGAAAGTTGTAGGTATTGTAATCAGCCAAAAATAAAGATCAAACACTCCCTGCCTATTTATCATTTTGCTTGTTTGGGTTTGTTGATATGTCTTTGTAGGGCAGGGTTTTGGTTATGTGGTATATGGCCAATTTTAAGATATTATTGCAATTTTAAGAGTGATGTGATGATAGTTAGTTTTTCTTATAACATCAGGTAACCTGTTTGATTCAGAATAAAGAGAATATAAAACACTTACATGCCTAAAAATGTTTCTTTTTGTGATCTTTAAAGGGTTGCATGAGCTGTTCATAAGGATGGATCAGTCCTAAAGATGTGATCATACAATACAAATTATATACACTTTTTTCGTTGTTGTTATAAACATTTAAGTCAATTATCACTGTTTGCTGTAGGATTATCTCTTCACTATATTGTTGTTTTTGCTTTTTTTAAACAAATATTTTTAAAAAATGGTAAAATAATATATGGTATACAATAAGGTTCAATATGTTAACACTAGGTATCATGAACTAACAAAAAGTACTACTTTTACAGCATTTATTAATTCAGATTACTGTTAATCTCTACATACAATGTTGTTATTTAGTTGTATAAATTAGTATTAATGTATTATGAACAAACATGAATTAACAGTATTTAAAAATTTAAATTAACCTAGATTAAATGCTGTAAAAATTGCTCATTAGGTCATGATACCTAAAGTGATTTTTTATTATTATATATATATATATATATATATATATTATTATATTATTAGCCTATTAACAAACTGAACCTTATTTTAAAGTTTTGGCATGCAAAACTGTCAAATATTGTCCTCATTATAATACTAATCTTATATGTGACCCTGGACCACAAAACCAGTCATAAGGGTCAATTTTTTTTGAAATTGAGATTTATACATCATCTGAAAGCTGAATAAATAAGCTTTCCATTGATGTATGGTTTGTTAGGATAGGACAATATTTGGCCGAGATACAACTATTTGAAAATCTGGAATCTGAGGGTGCAAAAAAATCAAAATACTGAGAAAATCACCTTTAAAATTGTGCAAATGAAGTTCTTACCAATGGATATTACTAATCAAAAATTAAGTTTTGGTATATTTACGCTAGGAAATTTACAAAATATCTTCATGGAACATGATCTTTACTTAATATTCTAATGACTTTTGGCGTAAAAGAAAAATCGATAATTTTGACCCATACAGTGTATTTTTGGCTATTGCTACAAATATACTCGTGCAACATAAGACTGGTTTTGTGATCCAGGGTCATATATTGTAATCATTACAAGCTTAACTTGTAATCGCTGCAGGTTTGTTGTGCCTGGTTTACTGACTACAAGTATCCACTTATGTATCATACTATAGCTGTATATTACTGCCATCTGGACACTGCTTTCAAAAACAGCTCTGGCCGATAATATTTCATAATTGTAACAAAACAAGCATTTTCTGTAAAGCTGCTTTGAAACAATATGTATTGTGAAAAGCGCTATACAAATAAACTTGAATGAATAAAGTGTTAGCAAATATATAACCGTTAAGAAGTGTTACACACAACAACTACTATGCACAATTATTTATTTAACTTTCTTCTGTGACAAACCAAATGAACAAATTCAAACTCATGGTGTAGTGGTCATCACTAATTGTGTTGACTTCCTGGTGTAATCTCATAACTGAGCTATCTTCTGGTGTAGAGCAGCTTTCATGTCTGCACAATGCAAATTTTCTGTGATTGTAGTGAAGAAGTGACGTGTGTTGAGTCCCTGCAGGGCAGTGCAGCTGTCGGGATATGTTGAGAGCACGGCCTCATAATGGGTCAGAATCTCCAGTGCACACAGGAACAGCGCCTCTGGCTGGCCAGGTATCATTACCTGCACATGGAGCACATGGCAGAAAAGCTGAGTCAACACAAACAGAACTTCCTGACTGCAAGCTCCAGAGGTTTTGGGGGATGGCGTAGTGGGAATCTTCTCAGTGACTGAGCTGATAATGCCCCTCATTGCATTGGCGTAAAGCCGTCCTGTATGCATCCAGCCTTGAGGTGGAAACCAATCAGAACAGCTGGAACTGCAGAGCAGCTGGAAGATTCGCAGAAGAAGCACTGATAGGCGCAACTCACCGGCAAACGAACGTAGATCGAGTAATGGAAGGAAATCGACATATTCCAAAGAGTATGGCACATAGAGTTTGCTTGACTGAAGAAGTTCTTGTAACACTTTCAGAAGTCTTTCCCATTCCCCAGATGTGCACCATGGGAGAGTCTGACATGCTGCAACTAACAGGCCCTTGCCAAACATGTTGACTTCATCTGGTTTCAGCAGGTTTAGAGAGAGAGATTCCAGCATTGCCTCATGAACACGGTCTGACAGAGCGCAGCATTCCAACCATGCTACAAGTCCAGTACCTTGTCCATACTGAGGCAAGTCCAGGCCGGACCACTCCTGCTCAGGAAGATCACAAACTGACAACAGAGAGTTTGGAACTTCATACTTGAAATGGTTTCCCCACACATCCTTCAGGTAAAATCGCACAGTCCAATCCAGTTCCTCCACTTTGCTGTAGAGCCAAAAGAGAGCTCTTGACCAAGCATCAGGTGCATGGGCCACTTCCTTGCCAACAATTATCCCCAGTGTTTGCAGTACAGACAACAGCAGTTCTTTGGACTCCATGGAGATGCGCGTCTCGCTCTCTACCGGCTGGTCCCAGCACCTACTGCACTCATTCAAGAGCTGAGCCAGACAATATAAAAGTGGGAATGGAGAGCAGCTCATAATCCAATGCACTGAGTCACTCCTGGTCTCCTGGTTCAGGGTGCACTGAAGAAGTCGGAGACAAAACTCTAAGTTGCTTGAGCTGGAAGATGCTGAGAGAAGGTTCGGCTGGACAAACGCATGCAAAACTTCTTCAGGAGGAAGGAAACTCAGCTTTTCACTGTTGCATCCAGTTATGTTGCACTTCATCAGCTCAGCCAAGAATTGCAGAAACTGGTTCTCCTCTTGAAGTGAGGATAGCTTGCTCCACACGGTGTCCTGCAGGCATCTACACAGCAGGTTGTCTTTGTGAACTCCCGGTGAAGACATGAGACCTGAGAGCTGCTGGAGAATCTCAGCTATCAGAGTGTGAGCCCCAAGGTTGACAACAGCCATGTGGCAACATCGCCGCAAAGTGGCTTCAGGATTCTGGAAAGCCACTCGGGCCACAGCAGAGACTGCTGCATCAAGGCTGTTGTTCGCGCCACTCTGAATGATGCTGTTGAAGGCCAGATTGAGTTCCTCTGAGAAACCTATAGTTACAGAACTGGGAAGAAATCCATGAAGACCTTTTCTGGAGATGGAGAGCATTTCTGAAAGCGTAGCATTTTTGTTAGGTAATGACAAGTGGGAAAATATGTTTACAATAACATCCTTGAGCTTTTTGCAGTGCTGAACATCAGCGTCACTTTGACACTTAGCAGTAAGCGTAGAGATCAATGTCATCAGAAGCTCTTTGGATTGAAACGCACTCCCATTTCTCTCCAGACACTGAATCCACTCCGTCTCACTGAAATTCTGACTAAGTTTGGAGGCAAACAGTCTAGGAAGGCCTTCAAACCCCTCAAGATGATGGTCTAAAATGGGGATGGAAATATCTGCTACTTCTGCTGCAGAACTTTCAGGAACAGTGAATGATAAAGCAGCTGTTAAGCCTTTCAAAGTTACTCTCAAATTATTCAAAGTCTGTCCATTTCCAACCAGGTCTTTTGCATGTGATGGTTGCTCCAAAGATGTCAAAACTCTATCCAGGCTATCTTTCAGACGGATCACCATGACACTTGGGTCATTGCTGGGCATCTTCAGAAGCCCCATAACCTCCCAGGAGCATATAATCTCAAGTGTGACCTGCATGGCCTGGATGAACGTCATTCCACATGGCTTGGTCTCAGCAGGAGTAAGAGTAGCAGCAAGGTCTCTCTGAGCCTCACATATGACCTCAATCAGGTCAAAACCATCCATCACTTCATTTCTCTTTTTAAGGCTCACTATGCGAGAAATGTTTTGGAGTTTAACTTCTATGGAGTGATCAGTAGCATTACTTAAAAGGTAGTTGGTATACAGCGTGTCCAGGCAATTAGAGAGGGCAAAATAACACAACTCAGAGGAAGTAAAATGCTCTTTTATTTTCCTCAGCCCCTCAAACAGTACATGCACCACACATGTAGATTCTGGGTCAGGTTTGAATCTTTTTGATGCCAGGGGTGATGGCTCAATCATGGAGCGTGAACACTGAGCTGTAAAGATCTGGTCTAAGGCATCAAGACATCCTCTCTTGCCCTTAAGTATTTCACACCACACCTCCAAATGCAGCTTCACATCTGCTTCTGTGCTGCTGTTTGTCACATGATCAACTAACAGCTTGAGCTCATCACACCGTTCAGCTGGTTGAAAGCACAACAGCAGCTCCACATAGATGGTAGAAAAGCTCATTGACTTTACCAGCTCAAACAGCACAGTATGGTTAATATCAGGAAGGCTGTTCTGCACAGCAAACAATGGGTCTTCCTTCCATCTGATATCGATGTCCTCTCTGTTCCTCACCTCTAAGATTTTGCTCCACACAATACAGAGAATCCTCTTTTTCCAATGGACTCTGTCTTTGGAGTCTCTGAGCGAATGTTCGCATATCTCTTTGACTGCGTTAACAATCGGACATCCAATCCGATCCCAGTCCTCTTTTTTCAGAGACAGCAGTGGCTCAGGTTGGTATATTTGATTTGCCGATAAGAATCCTCCCTGTAGTACAGCAGTCTTCTCACAGCTCAGCCATGACTCTGAAACAGAGAAGTTGTATCAGGTATTGCTTTTTTCAAGCATGATAAATCTTCATATTGTATTACCACTTTCCACGTTAAGCATAGTTTCCACCAAAATACCAGTTATTAGATATTGTGTGTTATTGTTTATTTGAAATCATACAAATACTGATTTATTTATTGTCCAATAACTAATATGCATATTTTAAAACATTTTCATGTTTGTGTTGGGATATATTTTGCTGTTGTTTCTAACTTGAGAATACATTTTTGTATTTTCCATAAATTAAAGTGAGATCTACTTAAGACAGTGCTTTAGAATCTTTGTCATTTTTATTATATATGAATATTGATAAAATGGGACACTTTCTGATTACTTGGCTTCGATGGTGTTTTTAAAATATGATCCAAATGGCTAAATCATGTCATCCTGTGCCATTTTATAAGAATAAATAAAATAAACTGATAGAATGTTAAGCGCAGATAACGTCATGCATGAATTAAATAACGTTTCACGTACCAGTATATTATTTCACAATAAAACAATAAGATTATTACCTTGATCCATAATTGCTGTGCTTGCAAAGAAACGTCACCAACTGAAGTAACGTTAATTCATATCCACGGAATCCCCACGCTGAGAAAATGATCACAGCTATAACGATGCATGCCGTTTTCAGACGTTTATTTACGAAAATCTAAAAGAAATATTAGTTTTGAATGGTAATGCTTAACACGTTTGCCTTCTGATTTTTCAAATGAAGAGCATGTGTGTGCTTCCGTGTCAACGGAGAGAGAAAAAGGCGAGAACAATCTAATGTTCCGCTTGCTGTGTTTTTGTAGCGCCATCACTCGGACATGGTGGGGAGTTTCACCTCAGTGATTCGAATCTTCACAAAAAAAGATTCATTCATATTCGTTCAGTGAGTCGTCCAGTGACTTATTTGCAGGTTATGATTCACTCAAAAAATGTATTAAAAACACTGAGTCCTTCACGACCTACACAAAGACTTGTTACGCTTTACTGAAATGGGACATTCTTGCACGTTCATTTGTCAAAGTTTATTCAGTTCACTAAAAACTTTCAGTAGTCTGTGCATGGAAGTGAACGCGAGCGATTCGGTCAGATTCGGTCAAAGATTTGTTCAAAATAGATTCACAAACGAAACACAACCAGTCTGACGAAACGAAAGTGAAAGTAAATGCTTGCATGGCGGTTTTGGGAAACTGGGATGATTGTCCCGAGGACGAGAATATACATTATGTTTGAAGTGCTTATCCTAGCACTTTTATGCTTAGGTATTTTTAAATATGACTTGTAAAGATTGTTGCTGTAGAGTCACCGATTTATTTTCCTTCCATTACTCCTCTACTCGTATAATGTAATATTATGTAAAAGGTGTATTTTATATATAATTAGGAACTTTTAGGTAAATTTAATGCATAATATTTTGAAGGAAATAACTGTCAGAGGAGTTTAAATTCTAAATTTTGTTTATAATGAGGACTGTGTGTACTACTTCTATTTTTTTTAGTTTTGTTTAGCTCCACATTTCATTTACAGTTACTTGAGAATTGGGTTTATCCTGTTGTTATTCCCTTTATTTACTGATTTGTTTGTTTTTGAACAGGTGTAAGTGGCTCACAGTCTCTTTATGATCTTCAGTGGCTTACTTGTCAATTTGTGGATGAGAAAGTTTATATAAATGAAGAAGACCACATAGAAACCACGTATATCACCAGAGAGGCTGTGCTTCAATTTGGAAATGTCGGCGACAAGCCTTTACACCCTACAATTACCTTCCTTGTCACAGGTGAGTGAAAGTAATTTGAAGTTATAACCTTGTTATATCTTTTGCTCTTTAATTAGTCTACTGTGTAATCATTTGTTGTGTATAATATTGCAGCCTCAAAAGTGGATATGAGGCGTTATTTGGAGGGAAGTGAGGACACACTAAACTGTGAGATCCGTAGATACAGCACTGGAAGGATCGAAACGCGTTGGCCTACTGCAGGAGCGCAAGATCATAACGTCTGGTTCACCAGTACAATACGCCATTCAGAAGGCTTGTTTGTAATCACCACCTTCCTCAGACACACAACTGCGGCTCCTGCCCAAGGACAGGTGGACTTCCTGCAATGGATAACAGTCAATGATAGGGATCTCCTGACAACATCAGGTAACAATCAAGCAGGGTTTTTTCCTCCTAGGAGGCAAGGGAGGTAGTGGCCCCTTCAAAAATGGGATGAGAACATAATCCAGAGTACAAAAATAAAACAATGCAAATATTCAAAATCTCAGCATTGTCAAGTCATATTCCAACTTGAAATGCGTTTTTAGTGAGCAGTCAGCTTGGTGAAATTATGACACCTGCATTGTTTACTGAGCTTTGATGTAATGTAAAAAATGCTTTAAAAGCATTAGAAATATACTTCACTGTAATAAATAGAACATTGTTAATGTAAGAGTACAAAATAGAATTGTTGTTGTTTTCTTGATAGTAATTTTAATTAATTTAACCTGAAAAATATTCAGAAATTATTGCATTCTTATAGTTATTATTTTGGAATAAATGTAAAAGTGCTTAAAAGCACTAACTTGATGAGAAATATATGTCATTTTAATAAACAGAATATGAAATAAAACAACATTGTTAATGTAAAAATACAAAATACAATTGGTGGTTGTTGCAAACATTAAGTGTAATTGGAACATGAATTTATACATTAAAAAACACATATAAAAAAAAAAAACAATGAGGACTTTGCCTCCTCATTTCAGAGCACCACTGCAGTCAAGGGGCTCTACTTCTACTTTTTCCCCTACCATATTTTATTTCATCCTGTCTTCCATATGTGTTTTCCAGCTGCAATGGTTGTTTTGACCCGGACTCCGTCTGTGGAGGTGGGATTCTTGAAGGAGCCAAACCTGCACTGTCAGTTTGGAGTGGATCATAAACTTCCAAATGCAACGGTGGAGTGGAGACTGCAGAAGCATGGGGAGCGCAGCAAGCTCTTCAGCTATTCCAGCCGCACAGGGAAGAGTGAAGGCAGCGGAGTGGCTGTCAAGGCCATTGCTGCTGGAAACGCCTCCTTTAAACTTCCACCCACCAGAAAACACAGCGAGGGCACATATATCTGCTCTGTGATGGTTCCTCCTCTCTATGGCAGCCATGATATTCCCCTTACCCTAAGTGGTAAGATGACAAATTTCTTTAATTCAATTCAGTTCACTTTTACATTTGTATAGTGTTTTTTGTATCATTTCAAAGCAGCTTCTGAGATAAATGGGCTCAAATGTTGTTTTGGACCCCATTGACTTTCCTTGCATGGATAAAAACAGCTAATACGTTTTTCAAAACATCTTCCACTGAAGAAAGAAAGTCAGATAGGTTTGGAAAAACATGAGGGTGAATAAATGATGGAACTATCATTTGAATGTTTCTTTATCCTCTGTCAAACTCCACAGAACAACCCCGTGTGTCTATAAACGTGGGCTCCACCTTGTCTATGACACTTGGTAAGGACCAGAAGCTGATTTGTGATGCAGAGGGTTATTATCCACTGGATGTAAACATTGAATGGTACCGTGAAGCGTCTGGGGGCAGCCCTACGCCTTTGTTCCTGAAGAATGTACTGTACTCCAGTCATCGACTTCATCAAGATGGCACATACTCGCTCTCAGCCTTCTTCTATCTGCAGCCTAGCCTGGAGGACTCTGGATATAAGTACACCTGCAGAGTATCCCATAATTCCTTGCTCACTCCCATCCGCAAGAGCTTTTTCCTCATAGTTACAGGTGAATCACACAAACACAAAATTATTTGCACAACTGGAAAGTCCCTAAATATCCTTAAAATTAAATATTACTAATAACCACTAGGTGGCAGGCATGATGTTTCATTATGATAGATTTTCAAAAGTTTTCAATATACTTTTTTTGCTTTGTTTGTTGATCACAGAACCCGATTCTACCATGTGGTATATCACAGTCATTGGATTCATAATTGCCATGCTAGTAATTCTTTGTTATATGCTGCCTCAGTATCTTGCAGGTAAGTCATTTGTTGTTTATAAACCACTTTGAATTTTATTGTGCATCCCTCATTTTATTGTTATTATTTGCTTGGTGTTTTTTACATCCTAATTTATTTTTCTTAGAGGAAAACAAAGTAATATACACCGTTTTGATTGTAATGTCTCAGCATTCTCGCAGTCACAATTTTTTGTCAGTGATTGTGTAACTGATATGTAAAGAATTAAGGCAGTCTGTCAAAGGTTAAATGTTATATTAAATAAAAACATTATTTCACCTTTCAGTTATTCTATTTACTTGTGCGTGTCTAATGTTCTTAATATTTTTTCTTTTCTAGGTAGAAAAGCAGCAAAAAAGGTGAGAATAGAAGAGTAACAATAACATTTTTACCAGCATCCTTTGTGCAAATTTACTTGAACTCCAGCTGTGTATGACTGAATATGAGTGAGATGAATGGGCTCTCTATACTGTTTGTGCTTGTGTATGTGTACATGCTGTGTGTTTTATACATCTGTGTATACATGTATGTGTAATTACTGACATATGTGGAAGTGTGACGTAAGTGTGTGCGTCTATTTGCCACATGTCCAGTCTCACGCTGTATGTTTACCTTATGTCTCTTATGTGCAGAGGTTTTGAATGCCTGAGGATTTGAAGTACAGTGTGATGGAAACCAACAACACATCCCCCCTTCGAGTCTCTTTCTCCCCTCATCCCTGCCGTTTCCCCTTGCTGCTGCGTTCGCCAAGATCAGGTGCTCTTCATGAGAAAATGAGGAGTGCGCTGTGAGGTGTAATTCCAGATCTCATGGTTTATGCCCTTGTTTACTAAGGCACTGTGGCTCTTTATGAACTGAAGAAGAATTTGTTTGCAGCTTTCTGGGTTGTTTATGGCATCTATAAATATTAATGTCAATTTGGCATGATTTCATGAATGCGAAGTGCACTAATGATGTTGATCATTTTAAGATCTAAATTATGAAATAATCAAATATAAAATAATTGGGGAAAGGTATAAATGTGTTTTTGCACTTCAGTTGCAAAAAATAAATAAAAATAAAATAATTCTTGGAACAATGTATATGAACTTGAATTTTAATATTTGTAAAATTTTTAGGATTTCAGATAAATCTGTGTGAGTTTCAATTTGACGCAATCAAATTGAAACTCACACAGATTTATTTGAAATCCTAAAAATTTTGAAATATCCATCTTCAGAAAACTTTGTGTGATGTTTGCAACACTGTTTTCCACTCGCAGTGCAAGCCAACACCAGTGGCGCTCTGAGGCTTGTGGGGTTTTGAAGTATTCTTGGCTAAATACTCATCTCTGGACCACACGAAGCCCCCCATGAGGCATCTCCCTGACTCCCGGTTAGCTACATTATAAACACTTCACTCAGGAATGGCAGCTGTTCCCAAATGGCACTTGGTACATTCCCCTTCTCCCACAGTACTCTCCTCATCTCTCTCTCACTCACTCTCTCTCATCCCAGCTAGCTACAATGTCTTCAAATGCACAATGGAACCATTATAAGGAACTTTGTATGTGAATTCAGAATCCCTGGTTTCATTATAGTGCATGCGCTGACCGCAAGAAACTAGGTTTTGTTTTATTTCAAGGTTTATTCAGCGGTGATGCTCATTGGCCTTTTTGAAAACTAGCGTGCCTGGTGGGTCAGCAGCCATAGGAAGGTCAGTGCTCAGCCAAGCTTTGCAGTTCTACGGCAACAGCTGTCCTGGGACCGTATGAGGCTTATGCCTTGAGAAATCAAGAGTCTCTATTACACCAACTGCATAAACGATGGGCCGCCTGCCCGTGGCTCGTGATCTGTTATTAGCCCCGTCAGTTTCCATTCAACCTGTTGACATTTTAAACAACATACGGCAGTAGCTTGTTTTATTTCAGCTAATGTGTTGTGGAAGTTAGAAACATTTTCTAGCACAATTTAATCAGCCAAGCTGAACTAAAGAATGATTGGAGTTGATTAACCCTCTCCGAACCGGCAATGGGCAACCATGTGGCCCTGGTTTCACCACAGATGGGATTTAAAAACAAACAGGCCTGGTCACTCTGGGAGGTGGGGAGGCTGTGTAGTGTAATTCAAAGAGAATCGAGGGAACAGCTTGTTTTGTTTCCAAAGCCCAGAAATGCAGAGCCATGTGACTGCTGTTGGTGGTCGGTGCTCTGGGGAAATCAATAATGGCTCAATTTATTTTTCCTAATTGATGGATAAATATTTTTTAAGGGACTTTAAAGGGCTAGTTCACCCCAAAAATGAAAATTCTGTCATTAATTACTCACCCTCATGTTGTTCCAAACCCATAAGACACAAATTAAGATATTTTTGATGAAAAATATCTCTGACCCTGCATAGACAGCAATGCAACTGAAATGTTCCCAGACCCAGAAACGTAGTAAGACAGTCACTTGGAGGAGAAGAATTGTTGAATAAAGTCTTTATTTTTGTTTTCTTTGCACACAAAAAGTATTCTTCTAGCTTCGTAAAAATTATGGTTGAACCACTGATGGACTATTTTAACGATGTCCTTACTACGTTTGGGAAGATTTCAGTGCTCTCTATGGAGGGTCAGAAAGCTCTCTCTTCCATCAAAAATATCTTCATTTGTGTTCCAAAAATGAATGAAGGTCTTATAGGTTTGGAATGACATGAGGGCGAGTAATTAATGACAGAATATTCATTTTTGGGTGAACTGTCCCTTTAAGGTACAACAGAGAATTTTCAATATAGCTGCTTTTAAAGAAGCAGTTCATCCCAAAATGAAATTTGTCATCATTTACTCACCCTCATGCAGAGTTATTTAGTTTTTTTTAATATTTGAATTACCTTTTATTTTTATCTTTTAAGTTCATTTTAATTTAGGTTTTAGGAATTTTATGTGCTTTTGTCATTATTATTACATTTTCTTTAATATTTAAGTATTATAAGTTTTTTAGGTTTAGGTTTTTAATTTAATATTTCATTTTTATTTCAAATCATGAACACATTTTTAATAGTTTTGTTTAACAATAACAACACTGCCCTCATGTCGTTTCACACCTGTATGACTTTCTTTTTTCTGAGGAACACAAAAGTGTCTCAGTGTTTTTTGTTTTGTTTGTTTTGTTTTTGTCTATTCAATAAAGTTCATTGGGACTCTGTTGTTTGGACCCCACTGACTTTCATTGTATGGACAAAATAACTTCATTTGTGTTCCATAGAAAAAAGAAAATCATGCAGGTTTGGAACAATATGATGGTGAGTAAACGATAAGAAAATTCATTTTTGGGTGAACTACCCCTTTAAGACCAGATTTTGTTATCTCTAGCCTGCAGTCTCAGACATCAGGGTGGATGATGCTTCATTTCTCTTTCTTCCAGTCACCGGGAGTTGAAGTTGCGGTTAAGTGTTTGTATGCACAGCAAATTTGTTCTCCTGACTGTCCCAGATGGTCTACTACGTTATTTGCTCAGCATTTGTCTCAGCAGATTTAATTTGTGTCACATAAACTCGCTAGACGTTTGTCTCCCATAAAATTCCAACTTTCCAGTAAATGTTTCAACAGACGCTTTTCTTTTTCCCCTAATTCTTCACCTTATCATCAGGATTATTTGACTGTTTGTCTTTTCATCCCGTCTTATTTTCTTCTCTATATGTCCTGCTCCCCCTTCCTGTCCTGTGTCTCTGTGTGAGTGTTTATTTTTCCTGTGATGTTCTGAACCTTTGGCCTGTGTTTGAAGTCTAGTGGTGTGAAGATCCAAAAGAGAGACTTTCCCTGGGATTATTTGGTTCTCTGGTGAGGGCACTGGATTGATGCTCTGTCGGACCCCTTACATTTAATCGGTGGAGTAGAATGGCATGGAAAGACTTCTGTCCTTGCAACCCGCATCAATCAGTCTGTGGTTTCTGCCTTTTAAATTTGAACCTCTCTCTCTCTCTCTCTCTCTCTCTCTCTCTCTCTCTCTCTCTCTCTCTTCTCTGTTGCTCGCTACTGTCTTTCCACCCTCCTTACATGTCTGTGCTCAGATTTCTCCCATTGGCCAGTGCTGCCAAGACTAGCTGACACTATGACTTGTAGTATTTTTAGCGTGTGAGATAGTTGGTTGAGACACTGCGTCTTCTCCCAGCACCTGATGACACCTATGAAGAACACTGATACGTGTGTAGTAAAGATCAGGATGCCGATGTGCTAGACATCAACGTCATTGCCTTTTCATAGTTTTGGGATGTCCAGCTCTAACTAGAGGTTTAACCAAATCCATGACTGGCCACATCTGATTTAAGGTTATTTTAAAGTTACGTACAGAGTGGTTCATCATTACAGACATTGGGGTTAAGTGGGCCTGGCGAGCTGCTCTGGCAGTAAAATGCTTGGTATAAATACCACCAAGATATAAACAAGTTTATGGCTGTGTAATTTAGCGTGTTCACAGATGTAAACATTTTAGCATCTGGAATATGATTTATACCATTTTGATAACTGTGAGGCAAATTAAGTCATGAGATCATAGATAAATGCATGTTATGGAAAGGTCATAACATATTCTCCACTAATGCATAAACTAAATGTGTAAACTTCAAAATAAAATAAACAATGGATAGCAGATGCAATGAAGAGCAGATGCAGTTTTTTTTTTTAATTCAGCCAGTTTTTTTATTATTGTTATTTTTACCATTTTATTTTTTATCTTATTATTTTTGCTTCATTCCTCCTTCAAAATGTCAAAATACGCTTACACTATGTATAATGGAATTTATTGTTTTAATATAATATCATGGGTTTATAATATCATTTGAATAGAATTTAAAAAATAAATAAATGGATCAAAATCACCTTACCAAGCCCGTTTCACAGAATTAACTCTCAATGCATCCTTAAAAATGAAGTAAAATGGAGGGTGAATTTATATACAATATAACATTAACATTCACATGCATTTGATTATACAGTGAACCTGTGGGGAGATGCTTTTCTAATATCATCAGTCCAAAAAAAACTTAAGTCTGAAGATCTACATTTAAATAAGCTGGGAGTCTGTCTGAAAGGAGATCCAACACACCAACACATGGAAGCATGAGAATGATATGAATGAAAATGGCTATGGGACATAATGGGCCCAGGGGGCTCAAAGCCTGATGATAATAGTTTACTGTATCTCGGTGTTTATCGGTTAATATCAGTCAGCACGCAACATATACCTAAAAACACATCGCCTAAAGCTGTTATTGTTAGTTTTTTTTTGTTTTTGTTTTTTCAGAAAAGTGCAGCACAGACAGAGACCGAGTGGGAGAACAGAAAAGGTAATTGTTCCACACTGTCTGTGAGGCAAACCTGTGGATCCATGTTAAATGAATGCCAACTAAGAAAACAAAACCTGATGAAAGTGCTTAGCTGAAACAAAAACACACCTTTGAAACATTTAATGGATTGAAGATAAGAGGAACAGCCATGTACCGCTACGCACACACGCACAGAGCTTTCCTTATTAGAAAATTGGGCAGCGTATGGCGTTATGTGTTTGTGTACGTGTGCACTCAGGCATGATGTCATGGAACAGACATACAAAATGCTTAGCAATCGTTCAAAGCTTTAGGCCATATATGATTATTATCTCCGAGGACTTGCCAAGAAATATCGCCAGGTTTTTTCTTTAGTCATTTGGCTCTCCAGACGCAGAGGTGATTAAAGATGAAGTTGTCAGCTGAAAGTGAGCTTCCGAAAAAATTTGACGCCACAAACTGAGTGATGGCTCTAACATCCGCACAGCTCTCGTCTCTATATTGCAGCTCTGTACTGTAATTTAACGGCGGCCATCTTTATGTCATCTGTTATTTTATAGAAATCCGCAGTGAGGGAGGATTTAGTCCAACCAGTGAACTACATTCCCCTGCTGAGTTCCTATAAATCTGTGCCTGTCCATGAATGTATGCTGGTCTGTTGGTAAAGTACGTCAAACCCTTTCCTGCTTGTAATCTGATTCCTATGATGTGGTGTGATTTGCGCAGAACTGACTAAAGAAATGGATTCCTTTTGGAAGAGAAGACCAGCTGAGGGGTCAGAGGTCAGGATCAGACACCCTCCCCTGCGGGGCTACACGAGAAGGGTCGGTGGGGCAGATTCTCAGCCATTAAAATGGGTAGGGATGGAAAATCCTCACTGTCCGCTGACCTCCCCTGACCCCGTCTCCTCGTCTGCCTTCTGGACCTAGTGTCGGGAAATGAAGTCATCCACACTGTTTTATCAGGTCTGCTGGGGGCCAGTCATTTTCTCTATCTCTTTACCTTGTCTGTCTTTTCTGTCACTGTTTATCTTTCTTCCATTAGTCATGTTAGCATCTGCGTTCCTCTGTCAGCTCAATCAAGCGTGTTTGCACTCAGACACAGTCATCAGTAGCTTTGGCGCCTCTGTCGCAGGCCTCTGTGTTCTTTCTTTTTGTTTAATACGGAGTAATATAACTTTATTGCACATCTCTCTGGAATGCTTCATTCTGATTGGTCAACCGCAACATTCCATGGTAAAATATTTTGCATAATAACCTCTAAACTGTACACTTGATCATTGTTCCTGGCAGCCAGTCTCCTGTGCTAGTATCTCATAGTCTCTTTCTTTACATATAATAAAATAGTTTCAACTCGATTCAATAAATAATGTCCATTATAGCATATAGCATAATAGGGTGTTTCTTCAGCTATGAGCACATTTCCCAGCAACTTGTGATGTTACAGAAGTAATGACAGATCTTTTGTTAATTTTTGGCATACATCCAAGTGAAATGGATTATTGAAAAAGAAAAAAAGTGTAGGGTGGCTGTTGATTTGATAGAGACAGATCTGAATGCAAACTTTGATGAAGTCTGGTATATGTTACAACAGTCTGTCTGTCACTGGTATTTTAATTAAAAATTATGCGGTCAAATCATTTTTTAATAGATTAAACATAGGATGACACATGGATGAATCATCACAATAAGATCAGTGTCATTCAATGCCAATAACATAACATAATTTTATTTTAATTTAGTCTCAGCCCCAGACTTAAAAATAGTATTAAAATATGAAAATCCATCATTTCCATATTAATGATTACATTTTTAAAACTATATTTAAATACTACGAAATACTACTTTTTAAAGTCTATGTAAAGAATGAAATAAATAACAAAAGCAATTTAAACATTTATTGCGTGAAGAAAATGTGAAAAAATGTGTCATTTCCATTTCATTTGTCAAATTATGTAAAAAGTGTAAAAAATGATAATTATGATAGAATTGTGTGTATTAGGGGCACATAAAATGCTAGCAATGAAATTAGCTCGTCCAAAACAAAGAAATCTGCCATTTTCTTACAAAAATGTCATCAATTCCACCACAGAATAGTGATTTGAAATGTGGTGGATCATGACACCAAAAATGGCAGAATTGTCCTGTGATACATTTATGTGTTACTAGACAAATTAGACTTTTGAGTTTGAAAATTGTGTTTCATTTTTACAGGCTCGCAAGTCCATAAGTGCTAAAGAAACTATACTCGCAGACACACAAAAGGATAAGTCTGGAGGCCCAGAGGCAAGTCCAGATATTACCTCTACTCCATTTAGAAATCTCTCATTCTCTATTCTGTGTTTTGTGTGTCGCAATGACTCACTTTATTGAGCTGGGGTCAGAGGTACAGCACAGTCACTGGTGTCTGGATGTAGGGAGTGGACTCAGAAATAATTGTCCAGTCCAGCGAGCGGTGTGTGAGAGAGCTCTGCTGATTCTCATCCTGCTGCTCATCATTCATTCTCATTCATACAAGGATTATTCCTACAGGGAAAGGAAAGACATCATCTTTCAACAGCACATCTCGGATCGAGGCAGGAGTCTGCATTTCACTGATCCGGGATCAGAGACACCTACCAACAGCTGAATTTATCTCTGACCGGTGTAAGAAGCCAACTTCTACCGACACACTCTCTTGTCTCTGTTCAGATCTCTGTATTATGTCTAATCTCCTGTACCTCTGCAGCGCGCCAGACCCGTCCACCAGGCTTATCATGAGCAGTGACAGACACCCAGCAGTCACCACATCCCTCCAGCACATGTCCTGACCTCTTTGACCTCTCATTCCTAGCACTGCCAACAGTAGAATGGATCACCACCCCACACGCTTTTTGTCCATATTATGAAAATCAATGGGAACCAAAACAACACTGGACCACACTGACTTTCATTGTATGGACATAGAAATTACAAATACATTCTTCAAAATATGTTCTTTTGTGTTTCACAGGAGAAAGAAAGCTATACAGGTTTGGATGACATGAGGATGAGTAAATGATGATAGACGTATCACTTTACTTTCTGCCTGGCCCTCATTGAAAATGATTTGTGTCCCAGCAGATAACCTTTTCCAGGCCCATCCTGCTTTTGCTGCTAACTGTCAGTGAGTTAGCAGCACAAACAAATGAACATAAAAAGACTAAATTAAATGCTGTTCTATTAAACAGAATTCTGGAAAAAAAATGTATCATGGACTCCACGAAAATACTGTTTTCAACTTATAATAAGACATTTTGAGCTCCAAATCAATTCAGTATTTATTATTATATATTTATTATATTTGTGCACTATGTGATGTATATAGAAGAGGATTTTACATTGTCGATTGGTGGGCTGGCATAAGTCCTGGGCTGTTTGTTTTATAGTCTGGATCTATCGCTTCCAAGAGGATCAGCACTGTGGCCTGATGAAATTAAAGATTTATCTTTTATTTATAACATCTGAGTGCAGATTTCCCAGCTAGAAACACATTTTTATGGGAGGCTATTAAATACCATAGGGATATATGCAATTTATATTGCAGTACATAAATTCACTAGACATGAAAGGCTCCCAAGTGGTCAATAGTACTATATATTGTAGCCTGGTAGAACAAAACTTTAGTAGGATATAAATGACAGCTAATATATACTACTTAAGTATACAGCGTTTGCAGTGTAAATTGAATTGGTTGTCAGTTCCAGTTGCATTACGATATGTTTTTGCTTTTCTTTCCAATCTTCTTTCACTAATGTGAATATATCACCAGTGTCTTGTCATAATATTTCACTGTATATTTATCAAGGTGCAATGCAGCTAATGAGCTACAAAACACTCTCACTGGAGGCTGATAATGTTACTGCAGTGCGACCAGACCGCCATAGGCAGGTGTATGAGTGATTACATGCATTTGGCTCTGATCCCTCGCAGGTGAGCACATGCACGTATGCCACGTCAAAGCCTGTTATTGCACAAATCAGTAACACTTTCGCTCTGAGCTCACAGGCCCGCTGTGATGTGTTTGCGTTCTGTCAAAGGCTGATTTGTGTGCAAAGACTAGCTCACTCTCAATATTCATTCCAAAATCTCTTTGTGCTCAGACAATTAGGAATGTTACACATACTCAAACACACAGACACCTAGTTTAATTCACCTGGAGGGGCCTCCGTGCTTCAGCCTGTAAAGGGCCTCTCAACCGTCATGGTGAATAGCTCACACCAAATGAAAGATTTTACAGGGGCTTGCATTCTCTTGCTCTCACACAAGCCTTTGTTTGGCTGACTGTTTATCCAGCACTTGGAAATAAGCAGTATTGGAAACTGGCGCCTGAAAGAATCAAATCAGAAACATTCAGCTGTATTTCTTGCTTTTTAACTGTAGCTTTAGTTGAAGTATTATATTATATTATATTATATTTTATAACTTTTTTCATCTATTTTCATTTAGTTTAACTTGAGATACTAAAATAACTACAACCAAAACAAAATAAAATAAAACGAAATAAAATGAATATAGACATATTATTAAAAAAGATAATAATAATAATGATAATAATATTGACACAAAACACCAAAATTAACAGAAAATACAAATTTCGAAATAGTAATAAAATTAAACTAGTATTTCAAGGATACTAAAATAACACTGATTATAATATAATATTACTATAATATGTGTATTTATTTTTCAAGTTTAAACCATTATTGGTGGCCCAGTAGTGCACAGCACAACAAAATCTCCACAACACAGCAAAATTAGCACAACACAACGGAAACTAGCTGCAACTAAGACAAGCCACTGCACAACGATATTAGCAAAACACAATAGAAACAAGCCGCAACACAACAAAATTAGCACAACACAACGGAAACAAGCCACAACACCACAAAATTAGTCCTATGTGTTGTGCTAATTTTGTTGTGTTGCGGCTTGTTTCTATTGTGTTTTGCTAATATCGTTGTGCAGTGGCTTGTCTTAGTTGCAGCTAGTTTCCGTTGTGTTGTGCTAATTTTGTTGTGTTGTGACTTGTTTCCGTTGTGTTGTGCTAATTTTGCACAACACAACGGAAACAAGCCACAACACCACAAAATTAGTCCTATGTGTTGTGTTGCAGCAATTTCGTTGTGTTGTGCACTACTGGGCCACTGTAGGAACAAGATGACATGTAGAGCAAATATATACACATCAGTAATTGACTGTCGATGTATTTTCATTTTATGTTTTGACAATTTTTTTCTTCCACTTTAGACCGCTATTGTACGTGCTGACATCAACCACTAATAGAAAAAATATGTTTTTCTTCCCTGAAGTGAGAAACCAAAATGGTCATTCTCTGCACAGCTCATGAAACTCTCATCAGCAACACGGTTAAATAAGCCCATTATTACGCTGTCCAAACCACTCCAGAAGAGCGCACGTATCCCAGCTCATCACTCTCAGCACGGTGACACTAATACCACTGATGATTTTCCAAAGTGCCCTGCTGTGTATGTTTGCATCTGTGCGTGCGTGCATTACAGACTAAGTGGCCTCACCTTCTAACGGTTAAAGAGAGAGGATGATGCAATGCAGTGCAGGCTGCTGTAGGGCAAAGGAGCCTGGGAAGTTTTAGCTGAGTTTCGATACAACAGAGCAGATTGCAGAAACAATAGATGGATATGACAGAAAATGTGTTTTGGCTTGAGTTGCCTCGATTACATCATTCTTGCTTGCTTCTTAGAAAATCTATCATTGCTAAAGTATTATTCTTGGCATGGGCTACAGACTGATAGTTCCTGCTTCTCAGGAAGGGGCTGCCGCTTTGTGGAGTTTTAGCAATTATTGTGTGTGCATTTACTTTCGCTGGTTTCTTCTAATGCACTTATATCCAATACCCTTCAAATATTTGGGGTCGGTAACATTTTTTTAAAATGTTTTTGAAAGAAGCCTGCTATGCTCACCAAGGCTGCATTAATTTTACTGTAAAAATACAGTAAAACAGTTCAAAATATTTTGAAATATTATTGCAATTAAAAGCTATTGCTTATATATTTAAAAATGTAATTTTAATATATTTTAAAGCAGCCATTACTCCAGTCTTCAGAGTCACATGATCCTTCAGAAATCATTGTAATATGCTGATTTGCTGCTCAAGAAACACTTATTATTATCAGTGCTGAAAACAGTTGTGCTGCTTTTGTGGAAACCATGATATTTTTTATTATTATTATTATTATTGTCTTTATGAATCAAAAGCAATAAATTCCAGATTTTTCAGATAAAATTCCAGATCTCAAGCTCTTTTTTTTTCCCATATTTGTACGATGATAGAAACTTTTGGATCTTCCCTCAGCCCTTAATATAATCCAAATGAGATGATCCACAGCCTTCATTGAGAACTATAATTTCCCCATTGTTCTTTTGAAACATTGGGAAATGTAGCCTAGTGTACACCAGAATGACAAACAGTCTATTTAATTTGGAAGGAAACTGTGGCTTTGAGACATTAAGGAAATTAATATTACCAAACCTCAGCCTAAACCCAAACACAATATTAAGTCATTGTGCAGCGGATGTAATTACTCTGCACTTGTTGTCGCAATAGTTTCTGTTTACTTATTCCTTTTAAAGACAAAGCCCACTTAAGACAAGACCTATTTCATGGATGAGATGAAGTCGGGATCACTTTCTCCACTGTAAAGACATCCCAGTAGACCACTAGACCACGTTTCCACAGATGATTAAGTGCAGTGTTGATCGAAGGGTTTAGGCAAACTGCACTGAGTCAGGGGGTAATTGTGTTGCGGTGAGTTCTGATGTGGTGTGGATGTAGTCAGGCATGCTTATGTGTGTATGTATTTGATTGATAAAGAGGCTGTTTATGTGTGTGTGTGTGTGTGTGTGTGTGTGTGCAGCATTGGAGATCAACACAGAGCAGTGAAGCACAGCTCAGTCAGCCCATCCTGGCCATTCAGAGCAAAAGGGGCTGTAATTATCCGGAGCCAGTCATCTCAGGAGGTTGGCTGGGATTTAGGGAATGTGTCCCCCTCCTCCACATCTCTGTTCTTTTCACCCTTCAACCCCATCGTTCTCCCCAGCATAAGGGCATTTCTTCAGCTGGAGGATCACACTGCCACACCAGAGCGGTGATGTGTGTATGTGAATGGTTTGTGAGAGCATGAAATCAATCACCTCTGGTTCAGATATGCATTATAGTCACATTTCAACCATAACTCACGTCACGGCACAGCCTGCCAGAAACCGATCTGCTTATGCCTCTGAGACAATGCCAAGAATATCACAAAAATAACGTTAAATCAGTTTTATTGTTCTCTCGTCTGCTTCTTGGACTCGCCCTCTCTTTCACTTGGCACCATGTGCGCTTAATTAAATTGACTTTGAAGCGACGATGACATCATGATTTGGCTGTTATTCTTCTGGACGTGTTTGGACTTCTGGGTTCCCATGGAAACTCTGATGTAATGGCCACGCAGACTTGTTTTCAGGAAAACCACAGCTGACACGTGGTGAAATAGATGGGCTTTTGTTTTTTAGAAGGATCGGTGGTTTGTCAACAGCTATCTTGCAGATGAAAGCCAGACAGGGTTCGCAGGGCATTGGTTCTCTCAAACTGAGGACGAAATGTCAGCCTTTAGACTGATGGTTTGACATTTTCTCTGAAAAGTTTCAGTCTATGTCATCATGGCTGAATGTGGTTAAGGAACCATGTGCTTTATCTAAAGCTTTAGTGGTTCAACCGGTGTGTGTTAAAGTTTAGAGACAGAATTCATGATTTGTTGTTAACTTGACTGTTTACTGCATGTTTCCCACCATGCCTCATCCTCCCGAATAAGGACAAACTGGTTATTTTTGGAGGGCACCACTGATCCATTTGTAAAAGGTAAAAATAGTTATTATTGCTAGTAAGATTTTTAGGTCACACTTTATTTTATGGTCCAAACAAACCTTATTAACAAACCATTAACTACGACTATTAGCTCAATAAATTCCTAATTTGCATGCCTATTAATTGTTAGTAAGGTAGTTGTTAAGTTTAGGTATTGGGTAGGATTAGGGATGTAGAATATATATGTGCTTTATAAGTACTAATAACAGCCAATATGTTAATAAGAGGCGTGCTAATGAGCAACTAGTTAATAGTGAGAATTGCTCCCTATACTTACTGATTTGTACACATTTCCATAAAAATGCCTCTTCACTGCTAGAGGCATAAACTCCTAGTTTATTTCAGCGGCTAGAGGCATGTCAACTAATTAGGCTGGGAGACTAGCATAAACCAGCTAAGACCAGCAAACCAGCACCAAAAGCAGAAATGGAGCATGACGTGAGGCAATCAATCACCAAACAGCCAATCTGATCATTTTTCTCTGTTTGCATGCTTTCTTGCACTTCTAATGTGCTGCAGCTGAAAAGCGTAAAGTTGTTCACATCTTTATTTTGACACTTCCGAAAAGCTTCAACAAATGGCATGCTTTTTATGGTTTTCCTTGAAAAACTTGAGGGATTTGTCACACATTATTTAATTCTAAACTTCCACAATCAGTCTCTCTTCATCGATTCCAGTGAGCTTTCAGTGTGGGCCACAGCTGTTAAGATAAAAACTGATATTGTTGGGCTGCAACAAGGTATTAGGGGCTGTTCAAACAGAACTTGTTTTTGCATTCCATTGTTCTCATTTTTCATTGTTTTTCTATGTAAACATGTGCGAGACATCTTGACCATTACGCTTTCATCTTTTGCAGTGTCTCACTCATGACAAGGCGTTCTAAAAGTGCTGCATTCAAGTTAAAAGAAGTTCCAAAAATGTGTCTCTAGACCTTCATTCCACTGTTTTCCAATGCTGAAACCTGTAGAAAGCCCTTTAAACTGGCATGGTATTTTTAAAATTAGTTCAGCTATTTTATTTAAATTTGAATGCAGGATTCAGAAATGTTTTAGCAGACAACCTAATGTGATTTTTTAAGAAAAGGAAGGCATTAAATCCTATTAAAAGTGACAGTAAACACATTTATAATGTTACAAAAGATTTCTAGTTCAACACAGAAATACATTCTGCATTAAAGGCCTCTTAAGCTGCTTTAAAAGGATAGTTGACCCAAAAATTACAATTTTGTCATTAATTACTCACCCTCATGTTGTTCCAATTCTGTAAGACCTTTGTTCATCTTCAGAACACAAATTAGATATTTTTGATGAAATCTGAGAGCTTTCTAACCCTCTATAGACAGCAACACAACTACCATGTTCAAGGCCCAGAAAGGTAGTAAGGACATTATTAAAACAGTCCATGTGACATCAGTGATTCAACCGTAATTTTATGAAGCTACGAGAATACTTTTTCTATGCAAAAAAACAAAAATAACAACTTCATTCAACAATTATCCTCTTCCATGTCAGAATTTTCATTTTTGGGTGAACTATCCCTTTAAGGGGCTGTTCACATAGAACTAATTCTTATGTTAAAAAATGCAACATGATGTAGCAGAATTGAAAAAAAAGAACATCCAATGCTGTCATATTTACATAGAAAACAACTGTAAAGCTGCACAGTACAACGCAAACCTTTTATAGCTTGTGGTAAGCATGCATGTTTGTTTGTAAAATAACAACTATGGAGAACGTTCAACATAATTACATGATTACTGAAAGTGTTAAAAATCAAAACAAAGCAGTCTTATGTGTCTTTCATGAGTAGACGATTGTTTATCTGACTTGTTAATCTTGTACGGATTTGTCACAATGACTGTATACATGAGTATGTTTAAATCAGACATAATCTTACAGTGTAATTTGGTGAGTCATATCAGGATTGTATGTTGGCTGCCATTTCCCAACACCCAGAGATCCCTGGGGCTCAGCAACTCCTTAGGCAGAAGTTACAGTTGTGTCATAGTTTTGTCTTGGTCACATCCTTCTCTCGTGTCAGTGTTGCAATACCTGTGCCAGGTTATCTCTATCACTGATCCCTTCTCTGATAAGAGTGAACAGATCTTGTGTGAGCATGTGAGGTCTTGCACTGGTCCTTCTTGACCCAAAAAGTGTGTCTGATCCATTCTGCTCTACTTCTCCAAATCACCACCATGTATCTCAGGATCAGATAAGGGCGAAAGGGAAGAAATGGTGGCTGCATTAGATACAATAACAAACTGCCAGGGAAAAGCACGACATTGTGCCGTTCCTCCATGTGCCTGTTGCTGATCCTGAGAGACATTTACAACCCATGCCTGACATGAAAGTCTGACATCATTGCAAGATGGAAATCATATTTGGAGGGCTGAGGGGGGGATGAAAAAAACAGCTGCTCAGAGTCAGAAGCTTGCAGAGAAATTCCAGCAAGCTTTGAGTCAGATATGTTGCAAGATTGACTCTTGAAGTACCTCTGTCTAGATCAAGATGTCTTGATGAAAGATTAATTGATAACCCGTTCCTCAGCACGGCATCTCGTGTATAGCGTTCGCTCACAGCTCTGTTATGTAAAGTTGATGAGCACATGCCCAGTGTGTACAGCTATAAATCACCTCCGCTCTCCCGCGGCTTCAAGTGTTTACAGTAAACAGTGGGCTGGAATGTAAAGTTATTTCAGTCCGTTGGCCAGGACTCATTGTAGTGGTTGTGCTACAGGCCGTTAGTCCAACCCAGAGCCCCCCTGTACCTCATTATGTGATTAGGCCTGTTTGCTCTGCCGGGGTTCTGTTGCAGCTCTACACTCATCCCTTCACCCACAAAGGACAAACACAGACGCAAACACAACAAGCCCACTTCCTCCAGATTCATTATGTCCCTCTATTCACCCTAAACAGCAAACTCTTGAAATCCAATCAGCCCCCATTTTGTCTATACACTGATTGATCACTACAGGACGCAAGGTCAGTTTGGAAAGGACAAGACTTTGAACTCTTAGAGAGGAGGATTCTCCAGGGAATGACCTCTTTGTTTACTAATTTGAAAAGAGTTCAGCTATTGTATTTAAATGAGAAGGCAGGATTCTAAAATGTTTTGGCAGGCAACTCAATGTGATTTTTTTTTTATTATTCAGCAAGGATGCCTTAAATTGATTAAACTTGACAGTAGAGACATTTTTAATGTTACAAAAAATTCTTTTTGTTGTTGTTTTATTGAACTTTCAATTCATCAAAGAATCCTGAAAAAAAATATATTACCATTTTCACAAAAATATGAAGGAGCACAGTTGTTTTCAACATTGATAAGAAATGTTTCTAGAGCAGCAAATCGGCATAGTAGAATGATTTCTGAAGGATCATGTGAGACAGAAGCCTGAAAATTCAGCTTTGCCATTACAGGAATAAAGAACATATTAGAAAACAGTTATTTTAAATTATAATAATATTTCACAATATTACTGTTTTTATACATTTTTGCTCAAATAAATGCAGCCTTGTTGAGCATAAGAGACTTCTTTTAAAATCATAAAAAAAATGATAGCAACCCCAAACAT
>JAFVLL020012310.1:0-50005 GCA_021397915.2 Tor tambroides | reverse complement strand
ATGGGTAGTTGGCAAATAAAAATTGGACTGTGTCCTATGGTGTGACATAGCAAAAATGTAGAAAAATAACTTAACATGCAAATAACATGAGAAAAATGTATCTTCATTCTTAGTTACAAATAGCATGAGAGAGATTTATCTTCAATGTTAGAGGTTTTTTGTTTGTTTTACATTTTTCCGTCACACCATAGGACACATTGATACGTCAACTACCCACATGTGCAAAAGACTAAGTCTTTCTCTGATTTATCCTTTCTGTCTTTCCCATCTTTAAATGGCACAGCACAATGGGGCAAGTACTATCTCTGTCTTTTACAGTTCCTGACTGTCTGTTCTCTTGATTTTAGCCATTTTTATTGAGATTTACACTATTTATTTACATATATTTATGCATGATTTTAAGTTACATTTTCAATGCCTAACTGTCTGTTTGTTTGAGTAGCCTATATTTTGTTATGTATTTTCTGTGTAACATCAGTCGATAATTAAACAGTGTTTGGTGCTTGTCTAAACATTCATGCACATTATTAAATAACAGATATTGCTAGGGTATTCTTGGTGACTTCCTGGGTGTTGCTATGTGGTAGCTAAGGTGGTCTGAGCAGTGTTATTTTTTTCTCATATTTTCTATTGCTGTCAAGTCGATTACTCGCGATTAATCGCATCCAAAGTAAAAGTTTGTGTTTACATAATAGATGCGTGTGTACTGTGTATATTTATAAGTATATATTTAAAAAAAAAAAACATATGTTTTGTAAACACTTTTGTTTTGGATGCGATTAATCACAATTATTTTTACAGCATTAATACTTTCAGATTATTTTAATTTCTTTAGTAATTTTATGTACTTTCATCATTTTATTAGTCTTTTATACTTCTGTTTAACTTTAATGTATTTTTATTTCAATTTTAGTTTTAGTAATTTTAGTAATTTTACTTTTACTTTTATAATTTTACTTTAACTCAATTATTTCAGTTAGCAAAGGAAGCATTTCCCATTTTTGTTTAAGGATTTTAATTTTTATTCAGCTTTATTCCAATTACCAAAAAACTGAAAACTTTTTTTTTTAAGGTTTAGTTGGGAATTACTGAATGGTTCTTAACATGTGGTTGCTTTGACACCACCAATAAGAAAATATGAAAATATGGCTCAGGTCGCTCTTTCAATGTGTGTTTATGAGATAATCATAAGCCTAATTGCTTTGAAAAGTAATAGCACACCTCTCCACAACAAGCCGCACTATTTTTTTGTATTATTCAAGCCCGTAGCGTGAAGGATTGTGAGATGAATTATGAGTTTTATTCTTGCAACACTGCACAGGGGCCATGCAGAAGGATCATACTAGAATGCAGAGCTCTGAGCCAGAAGCCTTTCCCTCTTCTCACTGTTCATCAGCATAATTATTTTAGCATAACAGTGCTTTGTTAGATCACATAGCTTTAACTTGAGTCATTACATGTAAGAAAGCCAACAAAGGAAATTTTAGCTTGTGAAACAATGAGTAAAGCAGGTTTTGAAGGGGAAGGGGCCACAGAAGGTCATATTGTGGCTTGTAAGCAGTAACAATCAGCTACTTGAGGAAACTCTCGCCGCACAAGCGGTCACAGGAATTTGATGTTTTGTACGCCAGTTATAATTGTGCGTCTGTTATGTTAATCTGCTGTTAATGTTAATGTGCTAAAACTGATATTTCTGTATCCTGGCGTGTGCTACTGCAGATATGTGTGAGATGTGGTATCTGTTTCTCTCTCTTCCTCCTCTTATTCCCTCTCTCTCCATTTCTTGTCGTAAAGGATCCTGGCATAGGTTTACGGGCTCGTAAAGAGGCAGGTCCATATGGTTATTGAGAAAGGGGAAAGAAGCAGCAGCACAGGGGTCAGGTTTTGCGGTGGTCTTCAGAGTGATCCTGGATACCTTAGGAGCCCGACTTTGCACTCTGGGAGCTCCACAGGGCTTGTATGACCAAAGCCGAAAGCCGAATGTAAACTTCAGAAAGACAGAACTAGAAAAGTGTGGCTTTTGGGAGCTGTGTAGAGCAAATAATGAGAAGAACAGGTGAACATGGAGTTCTCTCAAGGGATGTGTTCTTATGGCTGGTCGTAACTGAAAACTGTGATGATGGACTCGGGTGCTTGGACCTGGCAGAGTCTGAACTTGACTGGATCTTAGAAGTTGCGGATGTTTCTGCATGATTAGCCTCACATGTGTGTGTCACCGAGTACTCAACACTGCAAAAAAATATGTTCTTAATGCCTGTTCACACCAAGGACGATAACTATAACAATAACAAAATATATAGTTTTAAATGTGGAATAGTGGAGTTAACACCATAGATATAGTGATAATGATGCAGAGGAGCAATATCGTTGGAATCACTTTTACAATTTTTTTTTTTTTCCATCTGTTGAACTATAAAAACATTGACAGCCAATTAGAATCTATCCTGCTTTAAAGAGTGCAAGCATTTAAAGTGACAGACTACATAACAGCAGCAAATCCTCACTACATTTTTTAGAAAACAAGACTTACGGCCAGATTTACTAACAGCTTGCGCCAATGCAATGTCAGGATTTACTAAAGACGCGCAGTGAAGAATTAGCGCTGAAAAGGAGTGGACACAGTTATTTTTGCTCCTAACCTTATTGAATATGCATTTGTAGATGTTTCCCTTTCAGATGCAAAATTTATGGGAGGAGAGTATTAAAATGAATCACGCGACACGATTTTCTTAACGTTTGCGCTCATCAAATTACTGGTAGTTGCGCCATTATTTAACACCCAAAAAAAGCATGTCTTAAAGCAGGTGATAATTTGCGCTGCTCTTGGTAGGTTACGCTGGTCATTATGGAAATGATCTGGCTGAGTCTGTGTTCTTATAATGTGCGCATTGTCAGTAAATCACATGCAGAATTCCCCCCCCACCCCATCGGTGCTCTAACGCCCTGTTTAGTAAATCTGGCCTCTTATATCTTCTCAAGTAAATGTATGTTCATTTAACAATGTTTTGATGTTTGTACTTGAAAACAAGACAAAAATACTGAGAAAGAAACTAATTTGTTGCAGTGAAAGGTTTTTGCTGGAGATCTGAGATGCTGAGAGCATTAGTTTGAGAAGAAAAGATTCCGACATGGTGCTAATTATATTGACGGCAAATTCAGAGCAGATGTGTAGCTGTTAACTCATTGACACATTTGACAGAAGCTTCAAACACCCATTTGCACACAAACAAAGGTCTAATACCACCCTGTTTTGACATGCACAGACACACAAACCATATCGCGTTGGCCTCCCTGTCTTTTATCAGCTGGTGATGGCTGTGTCATGGTTTTTCTGATCAGAAGCTCTGCTAATGGCAATAACGAGAGCAGAGCTAATGAGAAACTGTGTATAGATGCTGATGACAAGGCCTCCATTGCACTTGATTGTATCTGCAATCCCCTTGTCATTTGGATTATTTTTTTGTAAAATATTTTTACTTAGCAGTAATTTATTTTCATTTTAGTTTTTATATTTGAATAATTACAACTTAAAATTAAAACTTAAACATTTATTTATATTTATATTTATTTATATTTTCAATTCCAGCTTTATTTTAATTAATGGAAATTAATTTAACAATAACAACACTTATTCTGTGATGAATGATGCTTGTCCGTGCAAATCTTGCAACCATGATGCATATTATGCATTTTCTCAGATGCATTTACACATGTATGCAGTTGCAGGGGTGTTGTGGGTGATTATTAAGGCATTGCTAGTTGGTTTATAAAGTATTCTGGGTGGTTTCATAGTAGCCCAAATCTAGATATGGCTCTTGTCCCTCTTTCAGTCAGTGAAATTGTTTTGAACTTTTTGTCATCTGCCAAGTAAGATCTTTAGTCAGTTCACTTAGTAATATTGTAAAAAAGAAACATAATACCACCAGAGTTTAATACTTAAAACTCCTAAGCATAGCCTTCAAGGGCATTACTTCAAAATATAAAACATGGTTCTTCAAATCTGGCCCTGGAGGTCCGCTGTCCCGCAGAGTTTAGCTCCAACCCTGATCAACATCACCTGCCTATAATAACTTGTAATCCTGAAGAACTTGATTTGCTTGCTCTGGTGTGTTTGATTAGGGTTTAATTTAAACTCTGCAGGACAATGGACCTCCAGGGCCAGATTTGATGAACCCTTAAAAAATAAAACGAATATTTCTGGCTCTAAATTCAAAGCTGTTTTAAATTAGCCAATAAATGCACACCTTAACCCAGTAAATTCAGTAACGCATGGCATCTCATGGCTTTAGGAAAAATATGTAAATTGGATCTAGCACTACTTTATTCTTTTTGGTTCTCTAGTGATTCATCTTTTTATTAGATTTTGCAAGCAATTGCCTTAGCCAAGAACACAATGTTGTGTACGCTCAGCAAGCCATCAGTTATCAACAATATATTAAGACCAACTGTTTTGAGTTGTTTTGTCTAGCTCTTTTGTTTATAGTGATTTTATTACAATCGCAGTCCATTTTCATTGCTCTAACATAAAAATTAGGGTTAAGCCTTTGTTTGGCTTGGTGAAAAGTGCAGTCCGGAAGTTTCCAGGCAAAGCAACTTCTCCTGTATGCTGAGATGGTCTGGTTCTGTTTTGATCTACTGGCTCACATCAATGACTGATTGCGTGTGCACCTTTGATGTACAAAGAGAGTTTGATGTGACTTAACCAAACACTGGATGACCTTTTTTTTGCTGATCGTGAATACCACATGCCAATTTGTTCAACCATCATGTCATTTGATGTTTTCATCAAGCGTCAGAATTATTTTACCATGCCTGCCAAACTCTCCGCTCACTCCTCTCGTAACTCTCTGTGTTGAATGGAAAGAACTGTCTGCATCCATTTCTTCATGTCTGTAATCTCAAACTCATGTCTTTGTTGTGCGTCCAGGCTTTCGCTTAATCTGTAACCGCCATCATCTCCATGAGCATGTTTTATATGAAATGCTGTTTTCAGAGTATCCGGTTTACAATGTTGGATGTCTTTTGGGACTGTGATGGGCTGTGGTAACTTTGTCTTTCTCTTTGTCTTCTGATTGGTTGGATTTTCACCACAGGGAACAAGGGCAAGTACTGCACCCTTCTCTTCTCTGACCTCTGTTTTATTTCTTTCATCAGTTCTTGTATCATTTATTTTCAGTGTCATTTGCATGCATCTATTTTTGTCGTTTTTTTTCCAAGAGCAGTCATGTCACACGTGTGTGTGTTTTATTAAAATAACCTATCACTTCTCACAAGTGCATTTCATATAACATACATTTTTAAAAAATCTAAAAACATTCGTTCTGCATGCTGTTAATTTCTGCTTTTGTTTGTTTAACATGCCAGCTTCTCCTGTAAAACGTGTTTGGTCTAATAAATTCATATGGATTTTCAATGGAAAATGCTGATACCGATAACTGGAGATTAGCATGGCTGCTAAAATGCTGATATACTGATATCTCTCTTGACAAAAATCATCTTAAACCAGCCTAAAATGGTTTGATGGTCTGGTCTGTTGACTAGTTTTAGAAGGTTTTTGGTCTTTTTTCAGCTTTGGATGGCAGCTAGATCAGATGAAGACCAACTTGGCAAGGCTGCAAGACCATCTTAAACCAGTTTAGGCTGGTTTTATGCATTTTTTTTTTTTTACTTAGCAGGGAAAGACTAGTACAACTGATTTAACATACCAGTTTCTTTTGTAAAATGTGTTGTGTTTTTCAGTGGCCAATGCTGATACCAATAACTAAAGATTGGCATGGTGGCTACAATGCTGATGTGATATCCCTTTTGGAAAAAAAAAAAAAGATTTTAAACCAACCTAAAATGGTTTGATGGTCTTTGTTGATCTCCAATGCTGGTCTATTGACTGGTTTTAGAGGGTTTTGGGCTGTGGATACCAGTTAGACCAGCTGAAGACCAGCTTGGCAAGGTTGCGAAACCATCTTAAACCAGTTTAAGCTGGTTTTAGGCATATTTTTACAGCAGGGAAAGACTAGTAAATTCAAATTAAAGCAGTGGAAATGTAAACATACAATGAAATAACATGTTGTTATGCCATATTTACTAGTATTTTGGTTATCAATCTATACCAATCTAATCTCAGAATTGCTATTTAGATATATAGTTTTAAATATTTTCAATATGCTGTGTCTAAACACATCTTTAAATCTCTCTCTTTCTGTCTGTAGTCTTTGAAACCATGCAGCAGGAGAAATTTGAGGAATATGGGTACACCTTTATTGCACCCAGGTAACACACACACACACACACACAGAGCAGAAACGGCAGACCTCCCACAGGGTTTAGTCATGACAGGTTTATGTGGATTGTATCTAGACTCCATTGGTCTTTGAAGGCCTATAAATTCACACCTTCAGACCCAAACTTCACTCCCCTTAACAATGGATCCCACAGACACAGCAGCAGAAATGTTTGATGAAAACGTCACACTACTTGAATATGCAGGCCTCACTGTGGTCATCGAACTGATTGTGTGTTTTTCTATGATTAAACACTTTTTTTTTTCAGGGAATATTGCAAGGACCTCAAAGTGTCATCCAACAACACCCAGTTTCTGATGGACTTCAATGAGTACATTGACAGGAATACTCCAAATAATCCTCTGTGTGAGTGCAAACCTGAACACATTTATCCATCTTAACGCATGAGCTATGTCCCACAATACAATAAGCTCAACTTAACCTTCCATTTCTTGTGTGATGACTACAAGCTGTGCTTACTTATTTATTTCTATTATTTAATTTGATCAGGCTGCCAAAAGCAAAAAGACATTTTTTTTAAAATATTGGATTAAAACTGCAGTTTTTACATATTTTGGGAAAAAAACAGTAAGCAATATACAGTGTGTAACACAGAATGCAGTGAGATGGTATTCAATATGACTGTTAAATTCAAACATAGAAACACCCTCAGTGAACTCTCTTTTGTATATAGCTGAATGTTCAAGTGTTTTCTGAGTCATTTTTGCAGTAATATTAAACCTGCTGTAATCAAACCAACTGGACATCAAAGTTTCAAATACATTTTCAGCCCTTTTGCAAACACAAACCACTGTGGTTATTTTTGAAAACATGATGTAGTGATGTCAGAGGTGAGAGGGCTCAGATTACTCTCTTTTAGCGGCTGAGTCAGGTTGATTCCCGCTCAAATGATGTCAGCGTGTGTGGCGGTCCTGCCGTCTGTGAAGGTGACCCCTGCCAGAGCTCTGTTTAATCACACTGTAATTGATTGGTCTGCTCTGTAATGACTCCAGCGCTGTCATCCTAATGTTCTTACCCATCATGACTCACTCTTTTCTGGAAAGAGATGCTATCGCTACAGCACTCACACACGAACACACCCAAATATCTTTGCTTAATAGGTATTATTTTTCTCCTGAGAAGTAAGGAAGGTTTGTATCACCAAATTGTTGCTTTTGAATTTAAAGGACCTTTTTTTTTTGCTTGCTTGTGAAGGACTTCTGCTTCAAAAACTAGAAATCTGGGTAATCCGTAAATTTAGGTGTGACAAATATAAGATGGTTTACTTATGCTACCAGTCAAAAGTTTTTGAACAGTAAGATTTTTAATGTTTTTTTTAAAGAAATCTCTTCTCCTCTTCACCAAGCCTGCATTTATTTGATCCAAAGTCCAGCAAAAACAGTAAAGTATTTTTACTATTTCAAATAACTATTTTCTATCTGAATATATTTTAAAATGTAATTTATTCCTATGATTTCAAAGCTGAATTTTTAGCATCATTACTCCAGTCACATGATCCTTCAGAAATCATTCTAATATTCTGATTTGCTGCTCAAAAAACATTTATTATTATTATTATTATGCTGAAAACAGCTTTGAATCAAATAAATGCAGGCTTGGTGAGCAGAAGAGACTTCTTTAAATAACTTTCTGTTAAAAAAAATTTGACTGGTCGTGTATGTGTGGAATTATGATTAGCAACAGACCAATAAATATACACCAGAGTGACACAATTTCTGTTTTCAATTTTAATAGTTTCATTTGTTTCATTTCAACAGTTTTGTATAAATGAATGTCACAACCATGAAGATTTCTGCAGTTTTGCAGTTAGTTTCCACATTCTGGGTCAACAGGGAGTGGAGTTTGAACATGGGAAAATCCTGTTTTCCATGACATAATCCAAAACTATTGACTATAAAGACTTTCCTTTCTCTTTGCCTGTATTGTTCAGGTAATCTCACGCTTGTAAACCGGTTGCTGCTGGACGCCGGTCTCACGGCAGACCTTGTCAAAGTCTGGAAGGATCAGAATGTGTAAGTTTAGAGCAAAACACACTCATGGAACAACATAAAACACTCATTTACGTCTGTGTGAAATGTCTCGAGTACAAAGATCTCTGCAGGCCAGACAGACGCCTTCATATAACAGCTGAACACAAAGCTCTATTTAAAGTCCTGTCATGAATAAGATTGCTGTCCTATTGTCAAAAGCAAACTCGAGAGTCTAGCAATTATAACCAGGATTAAAAAACCCGACCATGTGGGAGTCCAAAAACACAGTACTTAATGCACATGACACATTTCAAAATTGTGTTTTCAATTAAACAAATGGCGTTTCAATTAAATTTGTACATTGAGGAATGACCCAAATATTCCATTATGTTTTAGTTTTTTACTTTGGAGGCTGAATGTGTTATTAGTTACTCTGAACGTTCTTGAAGTAATTGAATTTAAAGTTCAAGGCTAGAATACCTAAACAAAACACTCACAGGTGTAAAGCTATAGTCAAAGTCGCTTGGTTTCTGTTTGTGGTCTTTGGGAAAATTCTAAACTGCATGCTAAACATACTGACGTCTTTTTTTATTTCATTAGAGATGGAGTTTTGGCCCGGTTTGTGGCTACAGATGGAGGCATTACACGTGTGTATCCTAAAAGGTAAGTTCCATTCACAGTTGTGTGAAATATGTGCTCTTCTCCATCCCCATGTGTGTGTGTGAGAGATGCTAAATTCTTTACAATTTTTCCTCTGTCGGCAAACCCGCAGGGGTCTGCGGTTGAGACCGAAAGAAAGAGTGAGAGAGGATGTTTCAGAGGATGTTTCTGGTACAGAGTGACTCTTTGGAGATTTCTTATGGGAGCCATGTGCAGCTCTCGCTTTCTTTCTCCTGTCTTTATTAGCTTAAATCTATAACAGCGAGTGCTTGAGTTCATAAACTTACTCTGGTGGTGTAAAACAGCAGGACGGTGTTTAAGAAGCTATGGTGGTGCGATTATTCACAGTTCATATTTACTCACCTCGGATCAAAAAACAAAATACTTGTTTTCTTTGTCTTTTTTGGAGCTTCACAGCACCAACCACAATTCATTTGCATTTTCTGGCATAGAGCTGCATGTACATACTGCTAATCATCATCTTTTGTGTTTCACTGGAGAAAATTGAACCTTAGATCCATAAATGCAGTCTAATTGACTTTATAGGGTGTGATTTTTATTTTATTTTATTTTCATTATTTCTTTCCAGTAAAATAAATTCCTTGATAATACAGTATGCTGTATTATTATTTATCTTGGAGATTTATAACCACACTCTGAGATTTATGTCTGCACTCAAAATTAATTTATTAATTCCTTATTTTTTTTTTTTTGTCATAGAACTTATATGTGAGCCTAAGCAATTTAGTTTACACAGTTACAATTAAATTGAATTTCTTTTTTTTTAATGGTAGAGTATATGTACGTGGAAAGTGAACAAACATTCAAGTAAACATTTTTAATAATTAAGCATTTGTGTATTCATTCTTAAATGATTTCATTGCACTGTCAATAAAAATAAAACAGGGTGTCTTTTCTTAATGAAAAGCACTCAGTCCAATACAAGGCATTGATTCCCTTTATGCATTCGTGTAAGATTCATGGGTTATTCATTTTTGAGTTTGGTTGTTACATTATTTATACTGCTATTGTTCATAATTTAGTTTAAAATGCATCATTTCCCTCTCATTCTCAGTGCCGGGGAAGAATGGGGTGAAAACTCTGAGACCTATGACTCAAGTTTTTACAAAAGGAGTCTGGACAATGACATATACATCTTCACCGCCCCATACGTCAACAGTAAGAAACACACTCTCACTCTTACAGTACACAGCCCCTCTCTAACATTTGGATTGATGTGTGCTCTCTTTGGCACACTGCTTTACTAAGACAGCTGTTGATCTACTTGAAATGTGCACTTACAGATCTCCTGCCAAGGTCGAGTAAGCTTATATTACTGGGGGATTACCATTCAATGAGACTACTTCACATTCATGCACGTGTGGTCTGCAGGACTAATACGCACACGCTCGAGAAGCACCCATGTGCCAAAACGCAACCCCAGGGGAACGCCTGGTCCTTGTGTTTATGGGAGGTTTTACCATTTAAGCTAATGGTGAAAGCAGACTAAAACCCTTATAGATCTCTCAAACATTTCGATATCAGATGTAATATGTCTACCTTGGCAGGTGTTACTAGAAGAATTACATTAACAGCATTTGGATACTAAAACCATGTCTGTTTGGATTAGTTAAAAGAAACAGAGCAAAGAGGTCACAGTCTGACCTTAAATGCATTTTATTGTTTTGCATTTGTGTCGTCTTTTCCCTTGAAACAGAGAGCAGAGAGTCTGGTTATGAGTCCGGGATCCTTGTCAGTAAAGCAGTGGACTTGGACATTAATGGAGCAAAACTCAAACCTGCTGGTGAGCTCTTAAAAAGTTCAGCTACGTTACTGTTCAAAAGTTTGGGGTCAGTATAATTTTTTTAGATACTTTTATTCAACAAGGATGCATTAAAGACATTTTATAATGTTACAGAATATTTCTATTTCAAATAAATGTTGCACTTTTGAAACTTCTTTTCACCAAATAAACCAAAAAACTATTTATGATTCAGCTGTTTATTTTCTTTAATTAAAAGAAATAACCAGTAACATATAGCTGCTTGAACCTTAAATCCATAAATGCAATAGGGTGTGATATTTATTTTATTTTATTTTATTTTATTTTATTTATCTATCTATTTATTTAATTTAATTTAATTTAATTTTCGATATTTCTTTCCAGATAAATGAATTCCTTGATATGCTGCACTTTTATTATTGATATTTAACTCAAACATGACATTAAAGATTTTATAATGTTACAAAATATTTATATTTCAAATAAATGTTGCACTTTTGAAACTTCACCAAATAAACCAAAAGACTGTTTATGATTCAGCTATTTCTTTTCTTTAATTAAAGGTGTAGTGGGACATTTCGGAAAATGCTAACTTTAGCCTGATAGCACTGAAAGCGAACGTCCCACCCTCCCTGCAATCGCCGTCCAAAGCCACGCCCCCTGAACACACATACGCTCAGAGAGCGGAATACCAGACAACATTAAATTACTACATCAACGGTTTCCAATAACAGTCCTCACGCTCTCCCCGCTCTGCACATTTCATATGTATATCTTATCACGTCTGACTTTTGTTCTATTTGACCGTAAGTCATAAGTGCCCTGCGAAGTGGACATCACCAGATATTCCGCCATGATTCCAGTTCAAAGCATGTTCCATACAAAGGGCAATAAAGTGTGCAAGATGTGAATTTAAATTGTATTTATTTACAGAGGTATATTATGTCACACTTCTCTAGTAAGTTTCGTCTGTGTGTAAAGACGCTGCGCAGTGCAATCTGCGAATGAATGTTCCGAAGTGAAATAAATTTCCGACGGATTTCCCCTGCTCAGGGAGTAGGGAGCAATGAACACTGTGTAGGGAGCATGTCAATCGGAACACAGTTCATGCACGTAGCTCTCTTCTAATGAGCTGGTTATCTGATTCAGGTGTGTTAACTAAAGGAGACTAAGCAAAATATGCAGCGCGGGGAGCGCGAGGACTGCAATTGGGAACCGCTGGGCTACATCATGTGTCATTCACCGGTGAGAAAACATAATACCACAGATAGTAAAAGTACTACAATACCAGGAAGGAAGATCGGGTTGTTGATGTTTGTCTGCCATTCTCTCTGTGTCTGCACAGCGTGCGTGAACGCGCTGATGACGAATCGTGTCTGCGCGAACAGGGTGCGCAGAGGTACGCAAATACATACGTTGACAGACAGGTAGAAAAGACAATTAAAACGCTCGGACCGAATATATGTTACAAAATATTTATATTTCAAATAAATGTTGCACTTTTGAAACTTCACCAAATAAACCAAAAAACGGTTTATGATTGAGCTATTTCTTTTCTTTAATTAAAAGAAATAACCAGTAACATATAGCTGCTTGAACCTTGAATCCATAAATGCAATCTAATTGATTTTATAGGGTGTGATATTTTATTTATTTATTTATTTATTAATTTATTTTAATTTAATTTAATTTAATTTTATTTTATTTTCAATATTTATTTCCAGAAAAATGAATTCCTTGATATGCTGTATTATTGATACTTAACTCAAATGTGATTAAAGATTTTATAATTTTATAATGTTACAAAATATTTCTATTTAAATGTTGTAATTTTGAATCTTCAATTCATCTAATAATCCAAAAAAAGTATCAGGTTCCACAAATCACAGTTTTCAACACTGATAGTAATGAAGTTTTCTGAAAGATCATGTAACACTGAAGACTGGGGTAATGGCTACTGAAAATTCACAGGAAAAAAATTAAATGTTATAATATATTCAAATATAAAATGTGCATTTAAAATTGTAATAAAATTCACAGTATTAGTGTTTTTACTGTGATTTTGACCAAATAAATGCAGCCCTGGTGAACATTAAAAAAATAATAATAAAAAGTCGCAGACCCTGAGCTTTTGAATGGTAGTGAAACTGTTTTCTATTAAATATATGGTCAATGACTTTTTGAGGATTTCCAACCAGTAGTAAAGTCATTTCTCTGTGGTTAAGTAAAAAGGTTTATCTTTAAAAGAAAACAACCTAGTAATGTCACTGGTATTTGTTTATAACGAAATTAGTTCTTGTGTAAATAATTTTGTTTGTGTTTTAATGATTCATCACTGATGACTAACAAAGGTTATGACTAATCATTTGGTCATTCTCTACATTAATTTCAGAGCTTTGTCTGACCCTGACATGGCTTCATCTCATCATCTGAGTCTTTTATCATTACATGTTTTGACCTTGCGTGAGTAAATTTCAACACCGATGACTGTGTATGTTTTATGTTATTATACAGTGGTGGGAGTCAAACTCAACGTGTCGGCCTGGATGAACAGCTTCATAAACGCTTCCACCAAGAAAAATGTAAGCAGAAATGACCCCCGTTTCTTTATCGGCACATGTGGAAGCTGTTTAGTCACAAACGCAGCCTCTCTAGATGGGCTGATATTGCCGTCTGAGAGCGGAGATGAATTGACTTGCTCTAATAAATGTTGTAAAAGGCTTGTTTGATGAATTCTCAGTTCTCTCCTCCGCAGTGCAAGGATGAGATCTGTGGGTGCCTCAGAAATGATAAGGTAGGGCGCTGACTGCTTCAAGCTGCTCTGACCTCTGTAGCCACTTATCTAAAGCTGCTTTCACTCTCCGTTTTTGATGAATGGCTGGTTTTTCTCCTCAGCAAGTGGACTGTGTGATTCTGGATGATGGCGGATTTCTGCTCATGTCCAATCAGGATGAATATATCACACAGGTAGAGTATATTTACAAGGCTAATGCCAGGTCCAACAATACTGTGCGCTGACAGTCACACAAAAAGAAATATTTTTCATATTTTTCCCTCTGGTGTTTCAGATAGGTCAGTTCTTTGGTGAAGTGGACCCTGTTCTGATGATCAATCTGGTCAACACCTCACTGTTCTCCTTTAATAAAACCTACGACTACCAATCCGTCTGCGACCCAGAGAGAGAAACAAAGGCTGCTGCTGGACCCCGCTCTGTATATGTGGTAAAGTATATGTGTCAGCTTCTTTAAAAACCATCAGTGTACTGCAGGGTTTCTGGTGGACTTCTGAAATGTGGAAACTAAGTCCAAATTGTTGATTGTGTGTCTGTATTAGTTGTGACATCTATGTTTGTGTGTTTGTTTGTTTTTTTTTGACAGCCAACGATTGCAGATATGCTGACTGTTGGCTGGTGGGCCTCCACTGCGGTCTGGTAAGAAAAAATAGACTACTCACTGGAAAATAGACAGATGAAGGTTTGTAGTGTGAGGTGGATGTTCTCATTTGTTTCTTCCTTTTAGGTCAGTTTTGCAGCAGCTACTTCTCAGTCTGACTCTCCCAAATATAGTGGGAACAGGTATGTTTCAGAAATAAAATCCAGAAATTCTGGCTCTTCTATTTGCATACAAGGGACTTTGGATTTTGTAACTTTTAATTTTAAGGGGAAAGGGGAAAGGGAAGTGGTGTGTGGCCAAGTATCGTGACCCATACTTGGAATTTGTCCTCTGCATTTAACCCATCCAAGTGCACGCACACAGTAGTGAACATACACCTGGAGCAGTGGGCAGCCAATGCTGTGGCGCCCGGGGAGCAGTTGGGGGATTCTTTTACATTCAGTTGGGGGATTCTTTTACATTTTGTAAATTAAATCAAGAAACTTTTAACTTTTTTTAATTCTACATGATTAAATGTAAACTCTGTCAAAAAAAACAACAACTGTGAACAATTTTATTCTAGTGTTGTAATGTAATGTTTTTATTATATATGTATATGTGTGTAGTGATATTATAATGATATATAATATATATTGTATGTAGTCTGTATATATATATATATATATATATACAGACTACATACAAACTACAAATAACGTAAAATTGAAATTGATTTCATGCAATGCTGTTAAGTGGTCAAGAACTGATGGAGTAATTTGCATCAACTGAACAAGCAGCAACAATGCATTTTGTGAGTGTGCTTGATATATAGGCTGTTGATCTGCATGTGTGTTTTGATATACACAGCATGTTGCTGGTGTGTTTGTGTGTTTTCAGCGTACTCGGAAGATGACCTCTCGGATGCGTTCTCCAAAGAGAGCTGTATCACCGAACAGACCCAGTATTTCTTTGAGAACGAGAACAAATCTTTCTCTGGAGCTATGGACTGTGGAAACTGCTCCAGGTGAGGACTGTTTTTCTGTTTGTGTGCACATAAATCCATCCGCATTCCCTCCGTCGGCGTGTGTGGGAGTGCGTGTGAGCATGTGCAGATGATGTCAGCGCTGTCTTTCTGTCTCTTCCTGGATAATTGCTCATCCCGGTAAGTCATCTCTCCAAGGATGGAGCAGCTCAGCTTTCCTTCTCTTTTTCTTTCCGTCCCCTCTGCCCGCTCCCTCGTTCCCCAGATCCGTCCGACGTCCAGCCGGCCATAAATCCCGCCGGCCACGCTGTTTAATGTAACACCGCTAAAGTGAAACGTGTTGGGGTGGGTGGGGGCGCTTGGCCTGACAGAAACTCTACGCCTTTTTTACGAGCCCCACGTGTGACTCTGCGTACGATAGTTTTTCTTCCATGTTAACTACTTTAGACATGTAAATTTTAACAAGAGCCATAAAGAGAAATCCATTTGTGAGATCTCAGGAGCTGGAGACCTGAGCTTCGGCATATGTAATTCAATCTCGCTCGCAGAGACATCAACACCAGCTCAGGCTAAAGGAACGCATGTACTGATGAGAGGACTGCAGAAATTTCCAGCTAAAGGATGGCTTAAACAGAACATCAAGAAGACTACGGCAAATTAGACTTCATATTTCTTTCGATTTTTGTATTGGTTATCTAAGGTCTTCTTGTCCTCTTTCAGCCCTACAGAGAGATGAAAGCTATATAGAGCTTTTTGGACAACACACTCCCCTTGGAGGTTATATAATGCCTCTGTTTTGAAACCTAGTGAGCTGCCTTGCTGTCTACTGCCTACATAGACACTAGGGTTGAATCGATAGTGAAATTTTGGCTTCAGTACAGTAACATCCTCTGGTCCCATGATATCGATACTGAATTAAGACCTTAGGTGCAACAAATAAACAGCCTCGGCCGACTGATGAACTGCAAGAAGTGTCAATAAATTCAATAATTCAATGTTAATATTTCATGATTCCTTTTAAGGAATGAAAATATCTGTTAAGTTCATTAATTCTTTGAACTGACAATTAGAATAATGTATGTGTATTAGAATTTTTCATACAGAATGCTGTTTTTGAATTAAAAAAAAAATGTAAACAGTGAAATAAATGCAAATACTGTATATCCAGTTTTAAATGTAATGTTTTCAGTGCTGTCTATTGGGGCACAATAATATTTGCAAAAATTAATATTAATATTTTACTACCGTTCGAAAGTCTAAGGTTGTTAATTTTTTTTTCAAGTCTCTTTTAAGTTACCAAGTCTACTTCAAACGATTAATCGGGATTAATCGCATCCAAAACAAAAGCTTTTGTTTACATAATATATGTGTGTGTACTGTGTATATTTATTATGTATGTATAAATATAAAAATAATTATAAAAATATAAAATATTTACATGTATTTTCACGTATATATTTGTTTTCATATAATTTATATTATATATAAATATAATTAATATATAAACAGAACATTTTTCTTAAATATATACATGCATGTTAGTGTATGTATATATACATAATAAATGTATGCAGTACACCTATATATTATGTAAACAAAAAAAATTATTTTGGATGCGATTAATCCCGATTAATCGTTTGACAGCACTACTACATTTATTTGATCAAAAATACAGTAAAAACAGGAATATTTTGAAAATATTATTACAATTAAAATAACTTAAAATATTTAAATATATTTAAATTAAAACTAAAATATTTCATATTTAATAAACTAAAATAACTAAAATATTTGTATTTTGAAATAGCTACAGTATTTTAATATATTTTAAAATGTGCACAGCATTTATTTGAAGTAGAAATCTTTTGTAACATTGTAAATGTTTTTATTGTCATTTTGTTCAACGTAGTGCATCCTTGTTGAATAAAAGTATTAATAAAAAACAAACAGAATTAATTATTATGTCAAATTCAGTATTCAATGATTCCATGCAATAGCTTTTACATTCCAATTGCAAAGCTGAAATTGTTTCTGATCAGAAAGTTGCTTCTGCTGTATTTTTATTTTTTAATTTTTTTGGTGAAACATAAAAGAAGATATTTTGAACAAGGTGTTTTTCATCTATACAATAAAAATCGACGAGGTCCAGTGTTGTAATACACATTTACAGCGACATGAGTTTGAGTAAGTGATGACAGAATGTTCATTTTTGTGTGAACTAACCTTTTAAAATGATGTCTGGGTATGCAACTCACTAGGTTTTGGAACATCGCTATAGTTTCTCAAGATTCAAGATTCAAGATTCAAGATTTTTATTTGTCACATACGCAATTATATAGAGAGTATACAACCAGTAGTGAAATGTGATCATCACAGGATGTTTTTCATGGAGACCACATAAACCCACCTGAAGCACTCTTCTGTGCTCTTACAACCTCTCCTGCTCTCATGAATAAAGCATTCCTCAGAGGGCAGACAGATGTGAGCCACTGAACTTTAGGACTCCATGCTTCTCTGTGATCATCAGCCCTCCATGTGTGTGCGCATATGTGTTTGTGTGAGTGTGACCTTGATGGCCGCTATGATCTGAGGCTCGTTATGCACCGCCGAGCATGCTGGGTAGCGGTAAACAGCCTGTGATTACAGAGAGAGCAGGTGATGTGTAACAAAGAACTTTTACGCACACGTCCCCATATATACGTTTGCATGCACACAGGCTGGTGCAAAAACCCATGTCACTCTGTTTTAAAGAGACAGAGGAGAGCTGTAAAAGAGAACAAGAGAACGCTATAAAGAAAACTCATGGCTGAAACTCGTTCGGCGATGACAGTACGTAACAAGCTGCCAACCGACGCAGATTTCCAATATAATATACTCATCTCCTGTTACACTTACTAAAGACTTCCACACATGTTGGGACAGTTTTGGATATGTAAGATGTGTATAACTGATTCCTGACAAAGCGCTTATGCTGACTTACGCATAATGTTTTGAGTCGGCAGTCGTTTGTGCTTGCTTATGTTTACTGATCCTTCCGTAAAATGTCATTCATGGGTGGTCTCGCTGAGACTTATGTCTGCTTAGTTTAGAGATGCATAAACCATGATACCTGTCTTATGATATAAGCTGTTGAGAACTGTGAGAACTGTGTTTGGTATAATGACTTTGCTGTTTTCCTACCTTTTTTCCCAAGAATGTACCGGGCGGAGAAGCTCCCAAACACGAATTTGGTTTTTTTGATCTCTGACGCAAAGAGTTCCTGCCTCTCCTGCGATCCCAAACCACTGAGACAAGCCGAACAGCCCTGTATCCTTCAAATGATTCACTTGGTGTTTATTACAGTGTCATCTTGTAGTGTAGAGTATGGTGCAAAAAACAACAGAGTAATGGGTTTGATTCTTAAAGGGATAGTTCACCCAAAAATGAAAATTACCTCATGATTTACTCACCCTCAATCCATGCTAGGTGTATATGACTTTCTTCTTTCAGACGAATACAATCGGAGTTATATTAAAAAATGTCCTGGCTCTTCCAGGCTTTATAATGGCTGTGAGTGGGGGTTGAGATTTTGAAGCCCAAAAAAGTGCATCCATCCATCATAAAAGTACTCCACAGTTAAAAAAGGCTTACACAAACACATCGCTTTGCTTCAGAAGGCTTTTATTAACCCCCTGGAGCTGTGTGGAACACTTCTAATGATGGATGGATGCACTTTTTGGGGCTTCAAAAAATGGGGTAAAAAGGAATGAATGAAAGGAATGAATCCATCAAAAAATTAAGCAGCAGAACTTTTTTCAACACAATGACAATAATTATAAGATAACATAATTATAATAATAAGAAATGTTTCTTGAGCAGCAAATCAGCACATTAGAATGATTTCTGAAAGATCATGTGACACTGAAGACTGAAGTAATGATGCTAAAAATTCAGCTTTGCATAGGAATAAATTACTTTTTAAAATATGTTCAAATAGAAAACAGGGATTTTACTTTGTAATAATATTTCACAATATTATACTGTAGTTTTAAATCAATAAATTAATCCAAACTTTTGAACTGTAGTATAAGTCGCTTTGGATAAAAGCATCAAATGCATAAACAATTACACTTTTTCTTATTATTATCACTTTTTTGCATACTTTATTTTAAGATTTTCAGATTTAAACAACACAAAACAAATAACACAGGCTCAGCCTATAAACAAACAAACAATAATATAACAGCATACAACAATAAACAACTCCCAGTTCACTAAAGTCCATAGAAGTGCTTCGTATTTTAGACTTTAGAAGAGCCGTTAGAGGTCAACTGAGCGGTTACTATGTCTAAGTACCCAAGAAATGGGTCCCAAACAGAGGAAAAAATTTGATTAAATTAGTCCTCAAGAATGTAAGTCTATACAACTCTTTTTTTTTTTGTTGTTGGAATTTTGGCTATTGTCCTTATCAATTTCTTTCAGCTACTGGTCCTGATCCATGTGTGCTGGCGCAGAACCCTCGTTACAGGAAAGGACCGGACGTCTGCTTTGACAACAACGCAGATGTAAGTTATAACCAATATGGGTAATTATCAAAAATGCATCTTCATTGTTCACTACTTGTTTTTCTTCTTCTTCTTCTTTTTTTTACACTAACATTCATTTCCTTTCTGTTTGCATGTTGAATGTTCATTGGTTGCTCATCATGCCTGTCACTGCTAGGATGAGCCTTTGTGTCCAATCAGTGGCTCTTCTTCATTGACCTATTACCCGCCTGTCATTTTGCTGATGTTTCTGCTTTGTGTTTGATGGTCAGTTTCATCTTGTTGTTTTGCTGCCATTCTTATTTCAAACTATTTCTTTTATTTGTTCTCAACTCAGAATTAATTGTAGCATGCTGGGCTTTTATTAATATCTGTTTGTCACATCATATAAGGGTCTAGACGTAGGATAAAATACCCTATATTGTTTATTCAGTGGATCTAGAGGCAGGACGCCACTGCTTTCCTCCTGCTGTGAAAGTAGGAAGTGCATTTTCAGCTAGTTCCCTGAGAGATTTTCTGTGGAATAAACATAGGAAACTCCAGATGTGTTTCCGTCCTAACGTTGATGATACACCCCTATGCCTCTCAAACCTAGGGCATCCCAGGACTTTCATTGGCAAGCCCTCCATGCACATACTTTAGCACGCAAGTCTTGTTTCAGAAGACCAGAACGTAGACCATCAGCCAGAGTCGTGCATTATTTCTACAGCAAGAGGTTTTGCATGCGTGTCATTGGTTTGATTCATTCCTTTTCAGTTCAGCCAAAACATGTTTTGATATTCACAATATATTTTTCATTTCAAATATATCAGACTGTCTTTTGATTGAGTTGCATTCTTTATGGATCTTCTTCCTGCTGGAAAATCCAACTAAAACCAGCTTCTGGTAGTTGCTGGTTTCACTTGGTTTCGAGCTGGTCCAAGTTAGGATTATTATAGTGAACTAAAACTAATGACATTTCCCATTTAGTTTAACTTGATGTACTATATATATATATATATATATATATATATATATATATACAGTGCCCTCCACTAATATTGGCACCCTTGGTAAATATGAGCAAAGGCGGCTGTGAAAATAAATCTGCATTGTTTATCCTTTTGATCTTTCATTCCAAAAAATTCTGAAATTCTAACCTATCATTGAAATAAAACAATTGAAAATGGTGAGAAAATCTCATGATAGAAATAAATGTTTTCTCCAATACATGTTGGCCACAATTATTGGCACCTAAATTTATGAGTAAAATATCTAGATTATATTCCATTCATATTCACATTTTTTGGCACACCAGGGTGACTCAGAGCATGAAATTGTCCAGCCATGACTTCCTGTTCCACAGGATTATAAGTATGAGGAACACAAAGCCAAATTCCTTAAACGACCATCCCCAAGGTAAAACCAAAGAATATAGTTCTGATGTGCAGAACAAGATTGTTGAAGCAAAATGATGGCTGTAAGAAAGAGCTAAAGCATTGAAAATCCCCATTTCCAACGTCCAGGGCAATAATTAAGAATTTCCAATCAACTAAAAATGTTACAAATCTGCCTGGAAGAGGACGTGTGTCTATATCGTCCTAATGCACGGTGAGGAGGAGAGTTTGAGTGGCAAGAAGACTCTCCAAGGACCACAGCTGGAGGGAATTCCAAGGATTGGCTAGTCTTGGGGGTCAAGGAAACCTAAAAAAAAAAAATCAAACAGCCCCTACATCACCACATGTTATTTGGGAGGGTTTTCGAGAAAATTGTCCTCGATGCATCCAAAAACAATCTCCAACTTACATGTTCGGTTATGGACATGACTGGAACTTCAAATGGGACTGGCTTCTATGGTGGGTAGAGGCAAAAAATGAGCTTTTAGCCAAACACTCAAGATGGGTTTGGTTTTTTTGAGGGGAATAACAAAGTTTTGTGTGTACAATGGAAATATACTGCTCTGTTTTTGATGTTGTGGGCTATATTTCACATTGGAGGTCCTGGACATACATTTTGAGACACATGGCTCATGGATTTATCTTACCAACAGATAAAAAATCAATAAGTGACTGCCTGTATTTGAAATCACTATTAGACTGTGTTTGAATCTTAAACCATTCAATGATCATTACAAACATTAAAAACAACACAAAAAGAGTGTCACTGAGCACAAAACCAAAACTACTGTATGGCAGTTCAGTCCTCTGACCTGAACCCTATAGAAAATGAGTGGAGTGAGCTGAAGAGGAGAAGCACCAACATGGGCTGTGAATCTGAAGGATCTGGAGAAATTCTGTATGAAGGGAGAAAAGGTCTCTGATCTCTTATCAGTGTTCTCCAACATTATGGAAGAAAACTCAGAACTGTTATCATGAGAAGGATGTTGCAATAGTATGATTTTCACCAATAATTGTGGCCAACATGAACTAGAGAAAGCATTTAACACAGTGATGACATTTATTGGTCTTTACTTCAATGATAGGTTAGAATTTTGTGAATTTTTTGAATGAAAGATCAAAAGGATAAACAATGCAGATTTATTTTCACAGCTGCCTTTGCTCATATTTACCAAGGGTGCCAATATTAGTGGAGGGCACTGTATATATATATATATATATATATATGAGTATATATTTGTATATATTATCGTATTTGTTAATTAGCTTTTTATTTTTATATTTTCAGCTTTTATTTTAAATTTTGTTTGTGCTTTTTTCATTATTATTATTATTATTATTATTATTATTAGATTTTTTTAAAAACATTATTAGAAATTTTTAGAAGTTTTTCATCTAGTATTTATATTTATTTTTATTTCAGTCTTATTTCAGCCTTATTTCATTTAGTTTTAGTTAACAATACAACACTGGTTAAAGCAGACAGACCACCTTGCACCAGAAACAAACCAGATGCAATGTTTCAAAAATCATTTGGAAACCCTTAAGCTGCTTTGTCTGAACTGAAGTGACCTGACTGTATTATGGACTTGTGTTTATGTGAGGTAGAAGTCACTAATGCTCTGTATTGACCGCAGGAGGATGCATCTGACTGTGGTGGTGGCTGCAGTTTGACTCCGTCACTCTGGCCGATGTTGGCTCTTCAGCTCCTTCTACTCTGGCTGCTTACTGGAACCAGAACCTATTTGTCCTGACCAGAGCACATCTACAGACTAGAAACAGCAACTACTGACTGAACTAGACCACAACATAACCACACTTCGACTATATGACCTAAGATTGTTTGTTAGTCAACCCAAAACAATACGACTAATGCGGATTCAAACTCTACTGTAAAATTGACACGACTCATCAACTCACTGCCAAATACTGCCCTCTCAGACCAACCAGAAAAAAGCAACACAGTCAGACACGAGAGACATATATACACTTATTTTTTTGACTTTGGTGCACAGAACCACATTATGACCACAGAAATGGTTCATGCAAAATGTTTAGTGCCACAAACAGGCCAATATAATGTGTCAGCTATGTGGTCAGAGACGGCTCGCAGCACCAGCCTGGATCTGAAGCAGGGTTTAATGGTACAGGAAAGACTGTTCAACTCTGGAGCTCATTATGAATTGTGCTGGAAGTGAGCTTCGCACCAGTAGTAGGTCAGTGATGTCACACCCGAGCCCTTTAGGCCCACTGAGGGCTGTTTTTCTTGTTTTATGTTCTTTGAATACTTTGGTATGTGCTGTAGGGGAAATCTCATCAAGAAATTTATGTCATATTTCACCTCAAAATTAAAAGAGAAATACAAATACACAAAGTACCATTCAGAAATTTGGGGTCGATAAGAATTTTGTGATGCTTTTGAAAGAAGGCTGCATTTATTATTTAAAAAAAAAATTACAAAAAAATATTAATATTAAAAAATATATTTTTATTTTAATGTTTTTAAATTAATTTAATTTAAATTTTAAATTAATTAGTTAATTTAAATGTCAAAATGTTACAATTATTTTTTGGCATTGTAAGTGTTTACTGTCATGTTTGATTAATGCTTGTTTGCTGAATAATATTTCAATAATATTTTATTGCATAATATTATTATTTTAAATATTTTAAATAATGTAATATTTATAATATTTAATATATATATATATATATATATATATATATATATATATATATATTTAAAATAATCTTACTGACCCCACATTTTTTAACAGTGGTGTTTTGTGTGTGCTTTAAAAAAAAATTCTTTACAATTTAAATATGTCATTATTTATTATATTTTAAATATTTACATTTTACAATATTTTATAATTTTTTTTTTTTGAGGTGACATATGACCTGTTTATTTGCCGTTTATTTGACATTTACCCAATATGATTTTTAATTTGTGCAAATTTTATCGTTATTTTTGCTAGGTCTTTGGGCTTAGCGTTCTTTTGTTGCTGATTATAAACATCTCTGAGATCACCCGATAATTCGATCACCTGAGGTAACTGTAAGCATCTGATATAAACGTTCGAAAAAAGTGCCATGTTGAATGTCATGATTCTCTTAGGAAAATTTCATCTGCGAACAAACCACATATGAGTGCATCATCTGATGCGAAATGCAGACGACTCTAAAGACTGAACAGGCTCCAATTAGTATACCGAAGCCTTTTTTTGTCGTGTCAGAAGTCACACGCTTGCGTCCAAGTGTCCAGAGCATGTTGAATGTGCTTTGTACCCTCCCCATCCCGTCTGCAGGGCCCCTGCTATCAGACGATTGCGTGTTTTACTGTATGTCGTCCAGATACTTCATCTGTCAGATTTTGTTCCAGCGCGACAGACATGATATCACAAGCGTGTCAGATATTACATCCACATGTTGAACCACTATGTGAAAAGCACAGCACATGACAGGTTATAAAAATGCTCAACCCTGGAGAATCGTGCATTTATGATGGTTGAATCTATGTTTGTTTTATTTATTTGATAGAAGGTCCATGCATGAGATTAAACGATATCAATCAAAGCTATTGCCAATGGGGGAACATTTCCGTGTTCCTTTGAATGTTCTGGAAGAAGTACAAAAACCAATGGCAATGCCTAGAGCTATGAAAAATGAAATATTTATCCATCACAATCCAAAGGCCAAGTATCCAGGAATAAGATAACACACTTCTCTCTTGGTTTCAGAGAAGTTTTAACATTTGACGGCTTAAAAGCTTTGTCTGTTTTAAAATATAAACTTACAATCAGTGTTTGCATGAGTTCTATGGCTTGTTATTCATGCAAAAAATAAATTACGATGGCTTTATTAGACTGTATGGAGCTTTATAGATTTTTTTTTATTATTATTATTTCTTTGTTAAAGCCTTTTTGATGAGGAGGCTGTTAAAGTGATGTAGTTACGGTGATGATATTAAGTGCAAGGCGGAAGGTTTAATGTCATAGTGATTGCCAAATGAGAATGAAATGTAAAGAAATGCACGAGGTAGATTTAAACTAAAGTGTATGTTTAGTTTACTGGATGTCCGCAAAATATCGCTCGCACCTGTGCGTCCACGTCAGACTTTTTCCTTCGGAATGAGATGAATTTTTCTTTCTGTCTCCACCGATGTAGCATTGAGTTACAGACCTAAATATGCAGTGCATTTATGAATCATTACAGACGTTTTTGGACTCCTCGGAGGCTTTCGGGGTCTGGATTTCTCATCTCAGGCCGGGGGTGGAGGCTGTAGGATGTAACATTTAAATACCTCACTAAACGACGACGTGAGATGTGATTTGATCCAAGAGAGATGAACTGACTCCCCTCTTTACAAACTATACCGGGTTTAAAACGCCAGCGAAATGTATACAAACCCCGCAGAGGCCGCTTCACCGTTTGAACGCAAATTGATCCCACGCCATGTCCGACAAAGAACGTCCGCAAAACATGAAACAGGTTAATGACATGATTATGCTAAAACTAAAAACTTGAAATCTGGCAGTGCCTACACGGTTAGTCAAGAACCGCGAATTACCTAAAAGTAGCGTTCAGCTGGGGATTTTATTGGCTCGCTTCAAAACAAAGTGTTTTCATATGTTCTCCATCATGATGGAGTACAAGAGATTGTTTTTTTTTTACTTTTAATATTACACAAAAAAAGGTTTTATGACACACTCTTAAAAATAAAGGTTTAAAAATGTAGAATAAAATCATAAAATAAAGCATTTTTGGTTCCTTAGGAAACCTTTCAGTGAACAGTTCTTAAAAGAATAGTTCAGAAATAAAAATTTGCAGAAAATGTATTCACCCTCAGGCCATCCAAGATGTAGATGAGTTTGGATCCAGTGGATCCTCTGCAGTGAATGGGTGCCATCAGAATGGGAGTTTAAACAGCTGATAAAAACATCACAATAATCCACAAGTAATTCACACAACTCCTGCATCAATTAACATCTTGCGAAGTGAGAAGCTGCGTGTTTAGAAACAAAGGAGTCCATAATCAGTGATAATGTCTGTGAAAAAGTCCATCCATTGGTGTCCTCCCACATCAAAATCAATTTGTTTTTGCTTGTAAACAGTGTTTGATCTGTGCATATTTCTCTTCTGATTCAGATGAAACTACTTTTTGACTGGAGAAAGCAACATTATGGGTAGAGGACTCAATTAAAAATTTATGAATGCTGGATCTGTTTATTACAAACAGCTTTTTGGTTCACAAGATGTTATATGATAGACTCGAGTCATAACTTGTGGATTATTGTGATGTTTTCATCAGCTGTTTGGACTCTCGTTCTGACGGCACCCATTCACTGAAGAGGATCTATTGGTGAGCAAGTGATGTAATGCTAAAGTTTGACAGATTGTTCAGATGATGAAACAAACTTATGTACATCTTGGATGACCTGAGTGTCGGTAGTCTTTCAGTAAATTTTTATTTTTGGGTGAACTGTTCCTTTAAAAGAGCCATTTTTTTGTTAGTGTGAAGAATATTTTAATTATCTAAAGAACCTTTTTCCACTATAAAGAAGCTTTTGTGGAATGGAAAGTTTCCATATAGATACCGATAAAGAACCTTTATTTTTAAGAGTGTGTTTTAGATCAGTTGATTAAGAAGTAGTGAAAACAAGATACTCCAAAGTCTAAATCATGAATCCAAAATTTAAAATCTGTTTCATAAAAAGCATTCCGCTTTACATAAGAGGGGACAGACGTTTTTAAGTGTGTTCAGGTTTGCACGGTGCTCCCACGATGCTCTTTGACGTTTTGACCCTCGCATGAAAGGTGAGACGTGTACAGACGTGCTCCCCTCATGTAAAGAAGAATCGGATGTGTGTATTTTTTTGTATGTTTTCTGAATGCTGCTCTCAGCTGCTGTGCTGTCTAATAGGGCTGCCATGTGTCTGTATTTACTGGTGTTGGTGCTCGGTGTGCCGGAAAGTTTTCACTGAGGTTACGCTTCTTTTCCTGAGTGTGTATCGAAGTCACTCTTTGATTCGTGTGTGTTCATTAGTGGGGAGGGGCAAGGGGTTTGGTATGCGTCTCAAAAGCCCCGCCCACCTCACTTGGTTGTGCTTACAACTATATATATATATATATATATATATAATATTCTTTTGTGGAACTTGACATGCCTGAAACGATTTTGTATACATTTGTACAATAATGTTGTTCAAGAAAATAAAACAAAAAAGTTTGTAAAGTTTAAAAATGTGTAATTCTTGTGCAAATACAATATATTCACAATAAAAGTTTATCATTATTACCTCTGGGTTTAATATTGTATTTTGTTTGTTTGTCTATCTATCTATCTGTCTGTCGGTCGGTCGGTCGGTCTGTCGGTCTGTCTGTCTGTCTGTCTGTCTGTCATTTTATCTATGTATTGTTATATCTGTTGTTAGTGGTGCTTGCCAAGCACCCTAGCAACCCAAACCCAAGGAGGCATATCTTCATTTAGCAAGACCTACATCCCTACTGAAAAAACAATAGAAACCATCACAGAAATTCTAGTGGTTTCCACTACAAAAACCTTTACACACATTACAAACCATCAACTTTTAACCATTAAAACCATTAAAAAATGGGTTTCTGTTGTGTGTTTTGGGACATATTCCATTAGGATTTAGTGGTTTTAACAAGCTACGAATAGAAGGTGACCAATAACCAGTAGAGACCCACAGGGTCCATTACAGTTTCCATTAAAACCAATACAAGTCCCGTTATAATCAGTAAAACCATTACAAAGTTTGTGATGGTGTCTATTGTTTTTTTATTAGCAGGGATCTCTGCATCAAAACATTGTATAGACATGGGGGTTGGCTCTTTTGACTCGTCCTAGCAAACAGGACTTCAAATATGCTACAAATGCTAACAGTGAATAGCTAGCAGTGATTAGCTAAGTGCTGAAACATGATAAAATCCCAGCTAATACTTAAAACATGATAAATATAAGCCAAAATGTGCTAGCATCATGCTAACAACTTAAATAATGTTGGCATTGCCTAGTTAAGTGCTAAACATGCTAAGAACATGTTAAAAACATGCTAACACATGCTAGGATTGCCTAAATAAGTGTTAACATCCTAAAAACATGTTAGCATCAAGCTAACGTCATGTTAACAGTTAACATAATGGTAATCACATAACGTCTTTGGGAAAAGCTATAATAACATGTTAAAAGTATTAGCATCATGCTGATCATGTTAGCTTCATTTTAACATGTTAATCATGTTGACATCTTCATAGCATCTTGTTAAAAACATGCTAGCTTCATGATAGCAACATGCTTGCCATATTAAATTCATGTTAAGTTAGCTGCCTACTGCTGAGTTTTGCAACAGCAAGCACACATTTTCTTCAGAAAATGTACATATAGTTCTATCTATCATTCTATTGTTTTATCTATCTATCCGTCATTCTGTTTGTCTATCTGTCGTTCTATCTATAATTCTATTTTTTATACAAAGAAAACAACACTTTTATTTAAGGATGTTTTGAACTGATCGAAAGTGGCAGTAAGACTCGCATTGTTATACAAAAATTATATAATATTTAAAATAAAAGCTGTTTTTTTAACTTTCTGTTTAACAAAAAGTATTAGGCAGCACATCTGTTTTCAACATTGATAATAATAAGACTGATGTAATGGCAGCTAAAAAAAAGCATTGGCATAAAATTTTATATACTATAATATATATATATATATATATATATATATATATATATATATATATATATATATAATATATTCCTGATTAGATCTCCAGTTTCATTCAGGAGGTCTTTACCTTTTTCAGTAAAATCCGTATTAGCAAATATATTTACATTTTAAATTTTGTTAGTTTTTATATAATGTGTTTTCTATTTTTGTGTCAGTCAAGGAATGCCCACCCAGGAATGTGGCCTCTTAAAAGTTAGCACAACCATGAAACAGTCATTTCCCGTTGACTCTGCCCATCTTACGAACAGACGTCAGAAAACGCATCCCACCCGACCACTAAGAGGACATCCCCACCGGCAGATGAAACGACATTTGATTGAGGGTGACGGAGCGTGGCCCTTAGTCCAGATTTTGGGAGACCGAATCTTCTGGAGCTCTTTCCTGGCTTCTTGATGGCTTTTAACAGGCTATCTGTGACGACAGGCCCAGTCTGTTATTTCCGACCCATTGAGCAGAAGAGGTCCAGATGCATGTGTGTTTAATCGTTTAATTTCTTCAGTGGTGTTTAGAGAGAGGTTTGCTGGATGTGCAGGATGCTTAGGGCCGGTGGATGGGTTTGAGATGGTTATCTAGGGTGTAGGGTCACTGTAATCAGATATGCCTTGTCGTCGATGCACAGCTTGTGACCCGGGGCGCAGTTACCATCTCAAAACAAGCAAACCATGGACCAATAACAAACATGGTGTGATACGAGAGACACTCCATCGCGTTGCAACCCGGTAGATATGACCTCACGACTCTATCCTCTGCAAAACCTGAGCAGAGATAATCAAAGTCTAAATAATAATAGTATTCATTACACTTCAAGGATACTGGGAGGTTGTAGAAACTGTTAGAGGGTTGAACACAGATCCATGTAAAGTTTAGGTTATCCATTGGGATTTAGAACATTTTGATACTGTGTATATTTATGTATGTTTAAACACATACAAAAACCCTGTCCTTTGTGTTTATCTAAGAAATATACACATAAATCTATTTAGGTTTAGTCTAAGCACTATGTTTCAGTCATTACACAATGGCTGGATGTGCATGATTTGTTGTAATAGAATCATCAGTCGTGTGGTTTGAGGTGTGCTATTATTTTTCTAAGCGATCGAACTTGCAATATTCGCTTGGCTGACAAACAATCCTTTAGAATTATGTTGCAAAGGCATCAGAGGGATCAGATTAACATCGGGCCCTTTAATGTGAGCCAGTACTGAGGTCTTGTGTGGGGCCACAGAGGCCTCTGGGGCCCCAACTATAGTCTCAGCAACCAATTATAGGGCTCGTGGCAGGTTTTGCAACAGTCACATATGTTGTTCAGAAAATTTGGCTATCTTTTTTTAGCTATATTATTTGTGGGATAAAGTGCAGATATTTTTAGAAATAATGCCAGTAAATTAATTATTTTTCCTAAATCAAATCAATATATGGCGTGGCCATCATTTGCCTTTCAAACAGTTTTACAGCTAATTTTTTGTTGTTGTTTTTGCTGAAAGGCATGAATGCTTTTAGTCACCAAGGATACATCAAAATTTTATTTTTACATTTATGTTAAAAATGTATTGGTTTCATCTGGCTTTAACGTTGATAATAATAAGCAATTATTATTAGAATGATTTAGTAATAGAATGAATTATATTTTAATGGAATGAATTATATTTTATTTTAAATTGTAAAAATATTTTTATTTTACTGTTTTTCTTATTGATTTTTTTACTGTATTTCTGGACCAATTATATGCTGCCTTGATGAGTATAAGAGACTTCTGTAAAAACAGTAAAAACTGTACTGAACCCAAAATTTTGAACAGTATTGTGTCTATGTAAGTTTGCAGGCAAGTTGTCACAGTTCTGTGAATTTAATTGTAATGCAGATAAAGTACCCAATTTTCTACCTACATTTACCATGAATTAAGTTATAGCTGTTCTATTATTTTAATGATGTTAATATTCATATTTGATACAGGAGGTGTAGTAGCTACCTGTAAAGGAGGTTATACAACCACACAGACACGCACACAGTGCCAGACTAACTCTCAGAATTCACCCCTGACCTCTGTGCACTGAAACTTAATTGGTGAGTGCTGGTTTGAGATTTGTAAGGGTGCTGTTTGTTTCTGTAAGGAGTGTGAGGGTCACGGATTAGTTCCTGTCTCTTAATAAAGCACAGATTGTGCTTCGAGAGAGTAAAAAGTTCGACCAAGGACACAAGGAATGGTGTGTTCACCTAGGTAGGCAATTCAGCACAATTCTTGAACATTTTGTCAATTTTTTGCATCCATTTTGTAAAATATAAGTTTACATTCCTGTGTTAAGACTACCTGAAACCATTTTTGCTGGTGTTAACTGGGTTTTCCAGTTCCCAGCATGCTTTACATCAAACTGGATTACTGGAATGAATGTTTAAATAAAGTGTAACATGTTTAATTTTGATTAAGAAGAGAGAGAAAAAAAATTGATTTTACGGCATTGTGGTGGAGAATGCTGGTTGTGTTAAGTATGAAGAATATACTGTTTTACCAAATAAGTTGTGCACACAAATGTTTATTTTATTTTGTTTTTTTATTATGTTTATACTATCTTTGCCATAATCTGAAGCTCACTTATTTTTATTTTTATTAATTTAGATCACATAAAAAACATACTTTTTTGAGTTGTGTAATTAATGATTTGCGATAATTATCTCAGATAACAACTGTAATCACCAAAAAAAAAAAATTGTGAAGCCAAATTCACTCATAGGGTTTCAAATATTTGATTTTGAGTTTTTTTTTTAACATGTTATTGAATGATTGGTTACTTGCCAAAACGTGAAATAGTTATTGGTCTAGATATTGGAAATAATAATATTAGTCCAAAAAAAAAAAAAAATCCCTGTTCTCATGCACATATAAAAGCCTGAATACATGAATAATGGCAGTCAAACACTTGAACAGTGACCACTGCCAGACTCACCTGCAAGCAATAAATGCAAGACTGCATGAAACTAGCTGAAAGTCTTCAGCCTCTTAATAGTGCAGCTTTAACTCTGGCAAATATCGATGTGGTGCTTTATTAAACAATACAGCCCAGTCTTTGTCCTTAGGTAATTTCTATGCCTCAGTGGCTAATTGTAAAGATCTGTGCAACCACTCAAATTGAACAGCCTTGTTGCACAGAGAGAAGAGAATTAGTTCTAATTTAGGTGTAATGAAATATTGATGAGTATATATTGTATTCTATGTGCTGTGTTAAAGCAAGAGCCAGTGTTCATGACTGCCAGACCTTTCAGATCATTAGGAGCAACATGTTATTCTCATTACTGAGCTGTATGGTAATTAGTCATTAATATGTAAAGGACCTGCAACGATCCTCTGGAGCTTTTTTAATGGTAGAATGAGTAAGACAGCAACGTAGAACCAGTCAAATAAACATGCACACTCAATGTGCCAGCACCCCCTCTTTTCTTGATCTAGTAGACGTGCAATAAGCATAACTTCAATTGGCAGTTGCACAGGGCATGCGCTCATGTGTAAAATCAATTGGAGAACAGAGGCTGAAACATGATCGCATAATCATCTACTCTTACCTTATTGACTGTTACGTTTCATTCTCTTTGACTCATTAAATTGCCAAGACCCATATAAGCCATATAGGATGGATTTGTAGCCATTACATCTACATTACGAATCCCGAAGTTCTCCTTTATTAGTCTTCTTGTTGCTGTCAAGAGTAATGACATTCCACCATGGGAATTTCTAGCAATCAGGAAAAGGAAACCAGGGCCTCCATGCCAACCTGGGGAATATTTGATAAAATGGTACACAATTTAAAACAACAGATTGCAATTTGGTTTTAAAATGCAAAAGTTTAGAAAGGAAGATTATGTGAAATTTCTCATATGAAATTCAACTAGGTTTTTTAGGTTGGGTTAATGTATTTTCAGTTAAAATATATAAATATATTATATAATATTTTTTAAATTAAAATCAAAGTTTGTGTGTGTGTGTGTATATATATATATATATAATAATTTTATTCAAATCATGTAATGTTGTGATTCACCTTGTAGCTGGTTGGTTTGGTTTGTGACTTTGCTTTAACAAAAACTTAAAAAAAATACCAATGGGAAAAATGAATGATAAAAAATACTTCTGCAACCAACACTGACCCAATAGTGGATGGACACTAAAATTAATAGTTAATTAATTACAGTTACAGTGAATTACTTACAGTACGTAATAACCTACAGTTATTGTGGACATAGTCTTAAATTAAAACATTAGTGATCCAAATGCATTCAAATTTAATTTGCTTTCCAAATTCAACATTTAAGATGTTTTTTCTGCAATATTAATTTGCAAGAGTTCAAATCAATTTGTTTGTGATATAGTCAAGATCTGTATATTTATATTGTACATCTGTATTAAAGAGAACATTTTCTAAATATCTTTTTTTGTGTTCCATAGGCAAAGGAAATCCTGTTTGGAACAACATGAAGGTGAGTAATGATGACAGGATTTTCATTTTTGGGTGAAATATGAGTCCAAATCTAAAAAAAAAAAATCACATATACAAGTCTTGGATAGATTTACTCAAAAAACACATGTGAGCTGTCAATGTGAACAAAGCCTTATATTTAATTCTGTCAGTATTTTTTAATGTTAAAACATCCTAACAAAAGAAAAAATGGCCCAGCATCAACCACAAGGAGCAAAACAATACCGCTGGCTAATTTATTATGCCCTTCAGAAACACTACCAGACCTCCGGCGCTGCCTTCAATATGACCACTTGATAGATGATGTTCTGTCAGCAACTACTAGTTCCACTGGTTTCCTGGTACCAAAACCATGACTATATGACAGAACATTAACCGAAACCTCCCACCCACATTCAGCACACCCAGACACAGATTCAAAGTCGTACACATAAGAAAACATGCAAGACAGAATGTGCTAATGGCTCATCTGTTGGTCATTTAGCATCAACGGTAATTATTATAGCAGGCTAGCCAGGCCATAAGCACACAAACCTCCCTGCCGTTTGTTTTAAGCACCTCTATCGTGCTTATTTCAGACCTAATCGGGAAGAAAGAAGAGCGAATGTGTGTGCGTGTGTGTGCGTAAGCTAAAACATTTACAGATGGCGTTAGTACTGCCTCATCAAGAGCTAATCACGCAAACATGGGGCCGCTGTAGATATGCTTCCCGAAAGCCCAAGAGTGGCGTGTGTATTTATGCCCACAGATTTGTGACCGTACACTGCATGTGCCTCGCGGTGTGTGTTTGTGTGCGTAGGTGTCAGAAGCAGGACCACACGGAATATGAACCGGCAGAACTCCACTAAACCCTACACAGATTTAGAATGACAGTCATTCATAAAGTTTTTAGCATCTACATTCCCTTGCGTGTTTGTTTATTAAAGATACACTATATGTGTATAAATGGAAAAAAAAAGCAAATTTATTTTTTATATTTAAAAATAAGTCTATCATTTAATGGTTGTTAATTTCATAGTGCATTCAGATATTAATACAAGTACAGTGGTCACAGTTCTGCTTAATAATTCTTATTCAGTTGAATTTATTTATTTGTAAATAATTTAATTAATTTATTTGTCCAGGTATACCAAGAATGTCGAAAAAAAGAGAGAAAAAGAAAGAAAGAAAGAAAGACAGAAAGAAAGAAAGAAAGAAAGAAAGAAAGAAAGAAAGAAAGAAAGAAAGAAAGAAAGAAAGAAAGAAAACATTAAAAAGCATACTGGTACTATATGTAATTCAATTTAAAAAAAAAAACATAAACCTAACATAATTTTTTAAAATTAACTATTTAAAAAATATATTTTAAACCAATTTTATATATTTTTTCATTCATTCATTCATTCATTCATTCATTCATTCATTTATTCATTTATTTATTCATTTATTTATTTCCAACATTTTTACAAAATATTTTGAAACCAAAGTTATTCCATAATTTAATAATTATTCATTTAATCATGCATTTAGATATCAGTAAACATAGAGTGGTCACAGTTCTGCTTAATAAATATTAATTCCGTTGAATTTATTTATTTGTAATTTATTTGTTAATTATTTGTATTAATAATATAATTAATTTATTTTTTTGTAGGTCCAGTTATACCAAAAAGAAAGAAAGAAAGAAAGAAAGAAAGAAAGAAAGAAAGAAAGAAAGAAAAAGAAAAGAAAAGAAAAGAAACATAAAAACATGTATTGGTATGTTATTCAACAAATTTATTTATTTATTTATTCATTCATTTATTCATTCATTTATTTATTTAGTTAGTTAGTTTTGTTTGGTTGGTTTTTTGTTTGTTTGTATACCAAACATTTTTTAAAAAAATATTTTGAAATTTGAGTTTAATTAATTTGTATACATAATATATAGATTTTATAATATGTACAAATATATATATAAATGTACACACACACACACACACACACACACACACACACGCATATATCCAAGATTCTTCAAGAGACCTACCTGCAAAGCTACCTGAAAAACTATGTGCAAGTGCACATGGGGCAAAAGCTGATTTAAATACATAGTGTGCTCACACCAAATGTTGATTTAATTTAGTTAATAGAAGTTAATTGATAAATAAAATCTATTTATGACATTGTTTCTGAAAGCATCCTCACTTTACAGCATTTTTACGCAAGTGCCTAAAATTTTTCACAGTACTGTAGCTTTGCAGGTAGGTTTCTTGAAGCATCTTGGAGACGTTGCTACAGTTCTTCTGGATTTAGTCTGTCTCAGTTTGTTCTGTTTCTTCATGTCATTCCAGACAGACTGGAAGATGGTGAGATCAGATCTCTGTGTGGAGCACTGGCTGTTGTCAGACTACTTGTGCAAACAAAAATCTTACTGGATTATTACAATTAATGGCAAAAATAATGTTTGTAAATGTAATCTGTTATTTCCTACTGACACACTACAGAAAAACATAGAAATAACTGATTTCAAACCATTTTTTATTGGTGAAAATACTTGTGGCCTAAGACTTTTGCACAGTACTATATATATATATATATATATATATATATATATTTGTACATTATGTATATATATTTATACACACACACACACACACAAATCTTACATATGTCTTACGTATAAGTTTTATATGATTTATATAAACATATACATATATACATATGCTTATATCTGCTCCACAGGTTTTCCCCCAAAATCTATCCAGTAAAAAAATTCCGCACATTCCGTTTGGGGCTAGTCAGTGGTATGAGTTGGCATTCTCCATTTCTTTGGTCTGTCAGAGCCCAGCTGTGCGCACAGGTCCCGGTGCAGAAGTTCACCGGTGTTCCCCTCAGGCTGGCTCCTTGATTCAAGTCTACCAGGACCTTCCGACTTGTGCGCAGCTGCTGGTAATGGACCCTCCAAATCTGGCTACTATCAAAGGACTAATTAGGGGGATGCATATTGACAGGTGCTTAGGGGGTAGAGAGAGACTGATGTGTGTGTTTATTGTGTGTTCGGGTGCAAGTTGAGGTGGCTGGGGCTTTGTTTCTTTGAGGATTTAAAAACTAGCATTTTTTTGTCATTTCAAATGTACCCCAGACTATCCCCAAATGGGATGCATTCAAACATTTGCAGTCACCATGTGAAAGATATAAGCTTTACGACTGCCTCATTAGTGTTTGGATTTACCCAGGCTCCTCTGGATCGCCTTAAGTGATTGAAACACTTTACTCTAATAGGTCTATTATAGACACAGTAAGAACAACATGTTTGTATACTGTGCATACATGAGCTAGCTCACTTTGTCCTTCTCACATAGTTTCTCATTCTAAGCCAATGTCAATATTATTTTGTACTTTCACATGTATGTTATTCAGTGTGGACGTTTAATAAATCAGTCACAATAAAATGTTTAAATATTTTGTGATCTGAGAAACAAATAACCTTAGTCCTCTGTTCTCACACTTTAAAATGGTCTGTTTTAGATCAGGTCTGTTTTTTTTTTTTTAAATCCCATCATAAAGTTTTATTTTATTTTATTTATTTTTTTATTATTATTTATTTTTTTAGTATTTTTTTTAAATTTTTTTTATTTTATCCTCACACCTGAAAACAGGTTTCCAAATCAAATTTTCACCGTAACTGTAGCTTTTTGTTTTTTGTTTTGTTTTGTTTTGTTTTTTTGTTTTGTTTTCATCTGTATGTTATTCAATGTGGCCGTATAATAAAACAATCACAACAAAATGTTTAAATGTTTTGTAATCTGAGAAACAAATAATCAGTTGGTCTGTTTTAGATCAGGTCCACTGAATTTTCCCAAATAAATTTCCCATCATAAAGTTTTTTTAATTTAATTTAATTTAATTTTATTTAATTTAATTTAATTTAATTTAATTTTATTTTTATTCACACCTGAAAACAGATTTCCAAATATTTTTTTCACCGCAACCATAGTTTTTTGTTTTGTTTTGTTTTCATTTGGTTTGTTTTGTTTTATGTAAATCAATAAGATTAACTTGTTAACCCGTTTCACCTACTGTTTTTCATCTACCAAAATAAATTCAAGATTTTTTCTTTTTAAGTAAATGATGATATTTATGATATTTTGCTGGAATTTTTTTTTTTCCATGAAAGGTTCTTCATGAAGCTTTCTACTCATTTAGGAACCACAAAGGTACGTTTTAATACTTTGATTTTGTTTGATCTTTTGTGTTTATATTGGTGTATTAAAGTTCTTAGGATGTTTGTTAGGTCATGTGACTTGAAAAGTCTAAGGTAAAGGATGCCACATCCAAACACTACTTGACACAAACACAATGGCTTTGTCATGAGACCGTTCTGTGGACTCTACATACAATGTATTATGGCTTTCGTGTGGTAACACCCATAAATATTTGACATGAGGTACGCATTTTTGCCATGTGAAGTAAATGTACGTGACTTTGAGAAAGTTCTGGCGACTTGTTTCTTGTCCAAAAAAAGTGCAATACTGTTTATAAAGGAAAACAAAAACAAACAACTTAAACTTTGCTTTGGTGAAACTACTTCAAATGACCAAATTCATTGTAACTGAAACAAACTCACTATTCGCTGTTCAGAATGTTTATAAATGTTGATTATTATTTAATTTCTTCTAATAGACTGATTCCTGTATCCATTTCAAAACGTTCTAGATTAAAAAAGAGACAATTTGAACTGTTCCTTACTGAGAAACATGTGGTTTTCATGTGAAATAAACACATTTCATGTGTTTTAAAAAGAGCTTTATGTATAAATATGGTTTAATTTTATATCGTCAGTCATGATAAGTCAGTTTACAGATTTCTACTAATTTATCAAGTTATTTTCTGTCTTTTTCACAGGGAAGTGCATCACAAGGAAGAGTGTCAACTCTGAGCTATCTCTAATCTAGAGTGAGAGTCACACACAGGAAGTGTGTGTTTATTTGGAGAAGACTCTTTTGTTTACTGTGCCTGGAAGCTTCACCACAGGATGCTCAAATGCAGCTGTATGCTTTGTTTGTAAGTGACTGCATATTATTGTATAATTTTTGTGTTCCACATACCTGCTCAATGTTTTAAGTATGTGGGGGAGGCAAAACTCAAGTGTGTCTGTATGTATTTTAGAAGGGGTTGCCAGGATATTGTGAGTTCTTAGAGGTCAGAAACGGGTTCAGGTAATTTGCTGCAGCTGAAGCTAAAACGTGCAGCAGATCTGAATGACAAATCTCTACAAAGCTGCAGGAAATCTATTAGCACCCTCAGGAACTAACCTCCTATGCTTTTTATGCTTTAAAATTGCTCTGTCTGTCTCTCTCCGTGTGTCATAATTTCCATCTCCCCTTTCCATACTTTTATCAGATTCTCTCAGTTTTCAAAATGGGGTACTTTGCTCTTAATACCATCATCATTCTGTCTGCAAAGACTGTCTGCCTTGTTTTCCACTCCTCCTTATTACAGCAGCATTGTGTGTGTGTGTATTGACTTCAGACAGCGCTCTTTCTGACCGTTTGCAGACCATCTAATGAATGTTACACACATAAAGTGCATCCTCAAGTTTGATCTGATTGGCTAACATTATGTAATTTCCAGAATCCACTGTGCTGGTTTTCATCCGTCTGCCATGTTTCTAATTACTAAACTGCTATTCTGGATTCGAAAGTTTGCAAGGTTTATGTCACCAAATTTTAAAATATATATAGAAAGGTCTTTACACCACCCAGAATTGAGTTGAAAATGCCTTTCAATTTCCAGATCAGTTTCTCAGTTTGAATTCAATTTCAATTGAAGTGGCAAACAGGATGCAGAGTAACATTTTAGATTAGGGAACACTAGTCACTTTTAATAGTTGCGTATTAGCATGCATATTTGCTGTTTATTAATACTTAAAAAGCACATATTAATGCCTTATTCTGCATGACCATGTTCTAGACCTCCATCCCATACCTAAACATAGCTACTGCAACAACTACCTTACTTACTATCAATAAACGGTAATTAGGATTTTTTTTTTTAGTAAGAGAAAACACCATAATCTAAAGCATTACCAGATGCAGAATTGCACTTTAAATTTGAATTTAAGGAAGTGAAATGAAAATAAATAACTGAATATAATAACTAATTCTTAACTTGAAAAGCGAAGCAGTCAAGATAAAAACAGTGAAAATTGTAGGAAAGTTTAAAGGATAGATAGATAGATAGATAGATAGATAGATAGATAGATAGATAGATAGATAGACGGACGGACGGATGGATGGATAGATGGACAGATGGATGGATGGACAGATGGATGGATAGATGGACAGATGGATGGATGGATATATGACAGACGGATGGATTGATAGATGATAAACAGATGAATGGAAAGAATGATAGATGATAAACGGATGGATGGATGAATGGATGGATCATAGACGATAGGATCATAGATGATAGATGGATAGATTGATAGATGGTAAACAGTTGGATGGAGAGAATGATAGATGATAAATGGTTGGATGGATGGGTGACAGATGGATGGGTGATAGATGGGTGGATGATAGATGGGTGGATGGATGGATGGACAGCGTATGGATGTTAAATGGATAGATGGATGATAAATAGATGGATGGATTGATGGATGGATTGAAAGATGATAAATGGATGGATGGATGGATAGATAGATGGTAAACAGATGGATGGATAGGATGATAGATGATAAACAGATGGATTGATGGATGACGGATGGATGAATGGATGGACAATAGATGGATAGATGGATGTTAAATGAATAGATGATGGATGGATAAATGGATTGATGATAGATGGATGGATGGACTGATGGATAATAAACGGACGGATGGATGGATGGATGGATAGATAGATGGTAAACTGATGGATAGGATCATAGATGATAAACAGATGGATTGATGGATGATGGATGGATGGACAATAGATGGATGGATGTTAAATGAATAGATGATGGATGGATGGATGGATGGATTGATGGATAATAAACGGATGGATGGATGATGGATGGATGGATGAATGGATAGATAGATGGTAAACAGATGGATAGGATGATAGATGATAAACGGATGGATGGATCGATGATAGACAGACGGGCGGATAGATAGATAAAGTGTGAATGTAAATATGTGTATGTTTATGTGTTTATATGCACAGCAGCAATAACACATCCCTATGTTGACTTAAAGGTAAATTAGTCTGTTGTCTATAGCTCTTTACATCTTTACCACATCAGCACCACACTGAATGACTCATTATATGTTTGTGTTCACTGCACATGTTCTTCGTTAGACACCAGACACACACCAGAGTGAATTAGTCTGTTGTTTTGTTTATTTGTGGGAACAAGGGCTAAACACATAGACTAAACCACATGTGGTAAAATTGCTGTTTGTGTTCCGATCCAGATATCAAGCCTGTTGCAACTTCAGCAGATTATGAATATGCTTCATGCGATTCACTTTCACAAAGTAGCGTGTTATGTGGGAATCACAGCTGTACCTTTGTGCTCTTATGATGAAGTAACAGATTCCACATGGACAATTTATGAAAGTTCCCTTTAATTAAGGATCGTTTTCAAAACTTCTTCCTTGAAGATTGAAAGTGACCTTTAGATGTGTGGTTCTGACCACCCTGAACACATCATGAAATTCACTGCACTTATTCACTGATGTGGCTGTGAATCAAATTCCATGTAAAATTCCAAATCTGATCAATGTCTTTTCCTCATCCTATAAATGTCCTTTAATGAATGCTTCTTAATTTATTGCCAATCTCCACATATGTGTTGCGCACAATTTTTGCAAACTTAGACGCAACTAAGTGGCCTGGTTGACCACAGATCTCGTAATTCTGACTTCAACAGTGGGATTCTTCTGATGTCAGCTTGTGCAATCTACATGCGTCTGCTCTTAGTTATGGTGGTTTGAAGCCTCTTTATGCAGACCAAGGGCTCCTGACATGTTGATCCATGTTGCTACATTGTTTTTGTGTTGTAGAGAGTCACTCAGATGTTGGCAGAGGAGGAGATAGACAGCACTTCAGGATGAGCAGAGGAGTGAAGGAACATTCACACTGACAGTGTTTTGCAGCAGAGAAGCAGCTAGAAGTCATTCATCTGGGCATGATGCGATAGTTGATGTTTACTTGTGCAGATAAGTGAATACCAATAAGAGTGAAGTCAGATGTGCTCAAATAACATGTACATAAATGTATATATGTATAAATGTGTATAAATGTATATATAATTTCTCAAATCGTCAGCATTAAGACAGAGTTTGCACTAATAATCATTCATTTGATTGATCAGAATATGTCTGGGACATGTTTCACCCCAAAATCAAATGTAATCAATGAAAATATATCTTACATATCAAAAAAAAGATATAATCATTATATATATAAACATTTCTCATTTCTTATATGTATATATATATATTATATATAGATTTTTTTTTTTTTCAAAAATATTTATTGACCTCAGACTTTTCAGTGTGGATATATAGTTATACTGCAGTATTTTAAATGACAGTAACTAATGGGAATATAAAAAGGGTCACCTAATAATTGAGGAATAATTGAAGAAAAATGTCCTGACACATTCCAGTAATGAGAATTTTGGGGTAAAATGTGTTTAATTGTCTTGAAAATATTATCAAAACGTAAAAAATCTTAATGACCCTAAAATAGTCTTCATTGTCATTGTGCAAAATATAATTTTGTAAGTTTTTTTCTGTTAATTCTATGGGTGAAATGTGATCTGGACATGTTGTGAGATTCACCCAGAGGTGTGGAGAGATGAGAGGACAGGATGTGGAATGACACTGCTGGAAACAGTGTTAGATACACACACACAGTGACTGATTGCTCCCATGAGGTCGTCAGGCATGTCGTTTGGCATTTGTAGTTTGTACCTCCATCATCAGAGGAAGGAGAAGCAATACGATCACAGAGTCATGGAGGACATTCACATAAACACTACTGCTATTAACTAAACTAATACAAACACAGTGCGGTTAAACAACCAGCCATACACAAACATGCCAAACTGAGTGAAAAATTGATATCCAAACAAAAAAAGCTCAAATGCATCCAAAAGCAAAACAGCCTGGAATACCTGTTTGAAAATGAACGTACCACAAATAAACAGATGGAGAGTATTTCCATCACGGAGCACAATAGAAGAGCTCTTTCTGTTCCAAGAGAAGAGGAGATCATCTTGAGTGTAGTGCTGTTTAATAAACAACTCGTGCTTCCAACCTGCTCTCATCCCTCTCTTCCATCTGAAATGCGTGGCACGGGAAGATGAGTTATGTTCATCGTGACATCAGTATTGTAAGCTTCTGATTACAATGAGTAGATGAGCTCCATCTCTCAGTAGAAAGTAGTTGCTAATTTGAACCTTCATATGTTGTGTAGTTCTGTGAATTTTCACAGATGTAGAACTTTAATGTGCTGCCTGTTGGTATGAATCCATAAATTAAATTACAAGAATAACAGCTCTATCTATTTATTTGATGTACTGATGTACATTTATTTGGCCATATCAATAATCAGTAACAAAGCTGTCATTTTATATTATTTATTTATTTGACGTATAATTATGTGGTTAGTATCAATAATCAATTTTATCCTGAAACTAAACTGTGGAAACCGTATTATCTGTAATATTCTGGCATAAACTAAGATTGCCATGGTCGATTTCTGTAATGCAGTAAAATGATAGCATGTTTGTGAACTATAAAAGTGAACGTGATTAATAATTTCTTGCCTGAGTTCATGACTAAGAGGGATGCCGATAACCAAATGTAAAATAAGCCATCAAGTCTAACTAAAACAACGTGAGTGGCCCAGAGTTCATCAATTCACAACTTTCCTCCCAAACACCCTCAGGGAGGTTAGTCAGCATCACACAGCTGTGTTGACATCTCCTCAACACTTTCCATCCGCTCCAATAAATTAGACAGGCAACAAATATAAACAATTTGCATTTATTTTACTTTCCGGATCGGTTCAACAGCCTCGGTGTCTATCAGGAAATACGATAATATGCGATAATATTATGTGGAGCAATGGACAGTGGCGGGGCGACTTTAAATGGGCTGAGGGAAAGGGGAGGGAGCGCGGGAGGTAGAGTCTCTCAGCTCGCGCTCATCTTCAGTCAGTCCATCGCTCGCTTGCTCACTGTCCGCAAGAGCACAGCGATAGTCACTTAGAGAGTATCTGGCGCTGCTGTGATAGTTCAATAGTCTTATTCAAAGGAGGAAAACGACAAGTCTTCTGACATATCTTTTGTATTTTTGGGGGTCACACAAAACTATCCAAAGCGACATGTGGATTTACAAAATTTTGCTCTGTGTGGCCGTTTTGGTTTACTCAGGTAAGTTTTTCCTTTCAGTCAGAGAACGCTTCTTACTGGGTTTCATGTATCATATTTGACAGTAATAACTGTATCACGTTTTACAGCAATAGCAATAACTGTAATACATGGTTTTAGGGCGGAAGCTGAGGTTACTATGGTTAATTTTTGTAACAGTGTTCTGGAGATGCCCACTGTCTCTGCTCGAGCTTACATGATGCTATTTATGGGTCATTCCTATTGGTGCCTTTTGGGATTTGAAAAAAATTAACAAAGAATTTTAGTTTCATGAAAGTAACATGTTCAAGTTTTTTAAAGTCGTCATACAGATTATGCTCATTTGCTTAGAGTTACATAATCATATAAAACATTTTAAACAAATTAGGGCTGACACAAATGTCCACCGGCCCTGTAGTTGACAAATAAACGACAGCATTATAGACATCTAATGTAAATCAAGAGGTTTGTCTCTCAATCTAATATTTGATAAAACATTAATAATATGTAATTAAAATGTTATTTCATGTCTTTATTTCTTAAAATCACTGTTTACATTTAAGATAAATGTTAATTATTTACAATATGCATAAATCTAATAGCTGTAGATAACATTGCAATGAGTATGTAAATGTTTATGCAAATATGTAAATTTTTACTGTATTATTATTGAGTATATGTATAGTATATCAAAAATCAGCTCTGTTTACATTGTTAGCACACATTACTAGACAATTAATTTGTGCAATTTAATCTGCAAAAAAAAAAAAAAAAGTTCTTATAATCTTTAGTCAAAATCTGAAAATTGCTTGAAATGGCATTCCTTCTCTGATGACGCTTGGGCTGAACATCCTGAACAACTCCAATCTTCAGTCTGTTGCAAGCTATATAAATAGTGAGGAGGTGTGCTAAAATCAGGCCCCACCTTCTTTTTTATTATTCAATATTCTTTTTTACTGTGAATTACATCATTATATTCAAAAAAATAAGTTGCAACTTATGGTTCACACAGATGTTTCGTTATGTTTCTGATAAAAATGACCTGTTGGTTTGTCTAGGTTTTTTTTCACCAATAAAAGTAGTTGCAAAAGAAGCCAAATCACATACTCTGATCTGGAACCCTGCAAACACAGACAAGCATGATACAAACAGTAAACATATTGGAACATCCCTAACTATACTGTAAAGGACTGTGCTACAAACATTTTATCCTCAGAATAGACAAATTATTTTTTTTATCTTTATTAATCTTTTAAATAACATCTTTAATCTATTTTACAATCAAATGCATTGGGCATGCCAACAAATTGCAGTTCATGACTCAAATTACACATGTAATGTATCAAAAGCGTCACAGTTCCCAAACAGTGTATGAAGTTTCACTACGGAAAACTTCACAGATGTTGACATTCATGGTGAGTGGGCTGTTTCTTCGCAAAACATCTGGATAAATGAGTCACCGGCAGTGTGTATGGAGCCGAAGGGAGAGATAAAGTGTTGGAGTGTGGCACTATGAAACCCTTCTTTTGAAATCAAAACCTCTTTATTGCACAGAGCCGATTAATTATTCTGTGTTTAGTCATTTCTTTTCTAATCTGCAGTACTTCTGTGACATTGAAGGATCAAGTGGTCGGTTGGTTGCGCAAAGTTTAGATCAGCTTAGTTTTTATTGATTTTATAGGAATACATTCCATATAATGGGTCATAAAAACCTTTGTTCAGACATATTGAGCCAAGGAGATGTTTAGAAAACCGTTCTAACCTATCTAACCTCGGTGATTGTTGTTCTGTGCTGGCGTTTTAATAATATTCATAGCTAGTCAAGAGCTGGAGTCTTTTCAAAGAGTGTGACTGTTGGCTTTGGGTCAGTTGTAGAGCTTAGATGGGGTGTAATGTTCCTTGGTTGGTCTACTATCAGAATTTAGGGCTTGTTTCACACACACAAAACATGCCTGATCTCACAATGTGGTTTGTGGCTGTGAAATTGGTGCTTTCTAACCATGTGCTTGACAGATAACTCAATTCTTATGACTGCAGCTAGCATGGATGGGCTTTGGTGGTGATTTGAGAAGGTTTGGTGCTGCACACTTGGATCAAAGCCAGTTTTCTTTCTCCTTCACAATCCTCTCCACCACTTCACCAAAGCAGACCATGATTGATGCCTTTGCATCCTGCTGTACACATAGGGTTTTATCATAAGATTATTTCTATCAAAAAGTTAATTTATTGCTCCACTGCCTTTAATAGCAAATTATTTTTCCCTTACTGTTGTAACTCAATAAGGTTATGATCCAACAAGTATTCTACCCACCTCATAACTGACTAGTTGATTCGTGACCTTACAAGTAGTAAGCTGTTGGGCAACTAGGATCTGTGTTGCATTTAAATAGAGAGTTTTAGCATGTTAACAGTCAGCCTGGTAAAACTGACTAAAAGTTTAGTCTGACCAGGGCCTTGTGGACAGAGGGTTTCTTTAAAGGGATAGTTCACCTTAAAAATCAAGACTGTGTCATCATTTACTCACCCTCGCGTCTTTCCAAATCTCTATGACGTTCTTTCTTCTATGGAACTCAAAAGAGGATATTTGGAAAATATGTGTTTATTATTTTTTTGTCAACACAAGGAAAGTCACAAAATGTTCTTCAAAATATCTCCTGTGTTCAGCAGAAGACAGAAATGCATGCAGCTTTAAAACAACATGAGGGTGATTAAATGATAAAGAAAATATTTTTTTTTTTAACATGGACTAGTTATGTAGACATCCAACTGTCTAGTCGATTATGAAAATGTGTAGTTTTACACATCCTTATTGTGATCTAAGCAGGTTGTTGAAATACAATTTCATCATCTTAGTTCCTTTTTTGCTCCATAGTATTAGTATTCTACATTTAGTATTCTGTTTTATAGCCTCTCTCATGAGGCTTATAATCATCCTTTACAGATTAAGAGAAAGAGAATCACGTGCCTTCTGTTGTGAAACACATTTGGACGCTTCTCCCCATTCTAACATGTGTTCTGTGTGGCAGAAACGAAGAGGCATGCTCTGCAAGACTACCAGAAGACTGATGCCGTTCGTTTGTTCACCCCACCTGATGTGTCCTACATGTCCAAAGGCCGCAAGATGAGTGTGGGAAAGTGTGCACGTCGCTGTAGCCGCAACAGGAAGCTCCAGTTCACCTGCAGGTACAGAGGTCTACAAAGGTTAAAGCACAAAGACTCTCCACCTTACATGTAATCGTAAACAGCTGAAGTGTCTAAACAAAAGTAGCACACTTCCAGTTTGATCTTGGAAACTGGCTGATTTGAAATAGAATTGGATTAGCTAATTGTGTACAACACAGTGTGAGAGGAAGCAGCTGGATTCTGTTTCACCAGTGGAAATCGAAAATCAGCAGTCCAAGTATTTCCTATTTTGATGTGTCAGGTCGATGACTTCTGGTTACTTCTGCATAGAAAGAAAATGCAGCTCTTAGTAGATAGAAATTGCATGAGGTTGTATGACATTTGACCTTTAGCTCTTGCAATGCTTTCATTTTTTTATTTTTTATTTTTTTGGAGGCATCACCTGACTTCAAAATACAAAAATCTGACAACAATAGCTGTTTTATGCTTTGCTTTACATGTCAAGAGTATCTACTGATGACATTAAGTGATGACTTTAAATTGCTTTTGTCACCATCTTCTTGTTTTTACATGCTTAACATCATTTAAAATGATAAACATGTGCCATATATCTTTGCAGAGCATTCAACTTTGATCAGAAAACTGCAAAGTGTCATTTACTCTCCTACGACAGCCTCACCGTCGGTGTTCGCATGGAGAATGACTTCAACTTTGACCTATATGAGAAGAAAGGTAAAAAAAAAATTGCTTTATTTCCACAGGGTTTGACTTCTTTTAGGCCAGAGAGGATATCTAATAGGGAAGCATAATATATTGTCGACTATATCAACATCTACCAATATTAGTGTCTTATACAATTATCTACTTAAGCCAACATTAGAAGCTTACAGTTCAAGCACTACTCTGTTTCCACACCAGATTTCAAAAGTATGAAACCATTAACAATCTTATTTACTGTGTAAGATCTTAATCCTGTGTGTACATTTTTTTTAATGCAGAATGTATATTTGGCTTTAGTTGAAATTCCAAAACAGTATTGATTTTTGATATAGTCCATCATATTAGCATTTTTTTAATGCTTATAACTGATATTGCACCTAAATGTCTATATTGGTGAATGATTTGTTTTTAAACCCTTTTAAATCTCAAATACATCTAGAGTTAAGCTTATGCTGGCATGATCTACCGATGGGTTTCATAATATGAAGAACTGTTCTCAAACCTAAGCCAAGTATTGGACACTTAAGGATTAATTAAATTTCAGTGTGAATAGATGTGAGATCAGTGTCCATGTGAGGATGACACACTCATGCAAACACACACTCGTTCTATCTATCCACCACCATGGTGAGGATGACACAGCAAAATGACTTTCACTCTAAGTCACTGGAAGTAAATACTCCACTGTTTGTCCCTTCTAACAGTGCTGCAGACTTTCTGAAGTCTAAACACTTGACGTTCTTAAGACTTGACATTTATCAAATGTTTATGTAGCACTTGGCCCAAAAACGCAAAGATCAGGCTGGGATTTCTGTTGATTTTGCTTGTCTGTATGTATTATGCTGACAACAAAGTGCAAAAGTGACATTTAGAGAGTTTTAGCAACCTTGGTTCAAAACTTTGTGTTCAGTAAGATTTTTTTTTTCTTTTATTCAGCCAGTGCACATTAAATTGATCAAAAGTGACAGTAAAGCCATTTATAATGTTACAAAATATTTCTGTCAAATAAATGTAGTTCTTTTTATTTCTTTATTCACCAAAGAATCCTGAAAAAAAGACCATCATGGTTTTCACAAAAATATTAAGCAACTATGATAATAATAAGAAGAAATGTTTCTTAAGCACTAAATAAGCATATTAGAATGAGTTTGAAGGATCATGTGCCACTGAAGACAGAAGTAATGGCTGCTGATTATTCAGCTTAGCCACCACAGGAATAAATTACAATTTAAAATTATACAGAAAACAGTTATTTTAAATTGCAATAATATTTCAGAATATCCAGATATATACTAATATATTAATAGTATATCCAGATATATACTAATATGTAACCCATCCAAAATTAATTTTTAAAATCACTGACTTCAGAAACTGCAGAAGGTGTAGGAGTGCAGGTTTGACTTTGAAAGGTTAATATAATAATTTTTGGTTTCACATTTTGGTTTGCACATACATATTACATAACCTAAGGTGTGTTTGTTGTCCTTCAGACTTCATGAGAGAATGCATCATTGGCAATGGACTCAACTACAAAGGAAAGAGATCAGTGACCAGAGGTGGAGTCCAGTGCCAACTCTGGAATTCCAAAACGCCGCATGAACACAAGTAAGTGCTTCCTCATCCTCTTTACCTCCCATTCTTGGTTTGGTCTGTCTCTCTCTACGGGCAATTAAACTCAAATACCCACTATGTGCATTTCTGTGGCTATCAAAAGTCTTGTGGAGTGTAGATAGCTGTTAACATCTCCTTGGTATGTTTCAGTTTATTTATTTATGCACATATTACGCTATTAGATAGTTAATGGCAAAATAGACTCCGTGAGTCGTAAAAATCCCCATTAGTCTCTAATGATGATGAATGCACAGTTTTATGCATGTTGTCTCATTGGCTTTGATTCCGTAGAGGGTTCTCGCTGAGTCTAAGTGTGACAGTCAGTGCAACTCGTTGATTCTCAGAAGTGGAGCGCTGACGGAGACAATTAGGTCAATAGCAGGAGCGCCAATGAGCGACGAGCACATTTTCAAACAATTGCTTCCGTTCTTGCATGACCAAAAATAGAGGTTTGTTTACAATTTTGCCTTAACTTCAGGGCAAGTTTACCCAAAAATATACATTTTTGTATACACTTGCATCTAAAAATAAACACCAAGAAGCCATATGCAGCCTAGAACAGATGTCATGTTTAGAGGATTTGAGGGTTTGTGCATAAGTGGGAGTTTGACAGAAAGCAGCACAAAGCTAAGATAAGATACCTAATGCAGAACACGTCTTTGAGTTCATTACGGCTTCAGGAATTCATTAGGGAGACCACACGGTGCTTCGATTTACTTCCTGTACTGCAAGTTGATACGATAGATCGCCCCTATTTTTTTGGCCTGTTCGAAAGTTTTATGCACTTTTCTTAAATCCTGAAAATGTGATTACCTTTTAGAGACCTTGAACCCTTACCACCAACTTTCCCGCTCTATATATTTCCCTCTCCCTCTCCTCTTTTTCCTTCAACTCTTTTTATCTTTCTAATAGACATCAGTACAGTTTTAAAGCCAGCTTTTGATATGCTTGCCTCTGAAACATCACAGGCATGCTTTATCGGCTCAAAAAACCAATGGA
>JAFVLL020012307.1:0-13304 GCA_021397915.2 Tor tambroides | reverse complement strand
TTTTAATCATATTTGTAAATGTCTTGACTCCACAGCCAACAGAGCAATTTTGTCTTTACTGTTCCAATACTTTTGGAGGGCACTGTATATATAGCATAATGAAAATAAAGTCTATTTTTAAGACCATTCATTTTTACCATTCATTTTTGCATTGTAATGATATTTTTATATTAAGGAATTAAAGGGATAGTTCACCCAAAAAAAATGAAAATTCTGTCATTAATTACTCACTCTCATGTCGTTCCAAACCTGTAAGACTGCTGTTCATTTTCGGAACACAAATTAAGATATTTCTGATGAAATCCGAGAGCTCTCTGACCCTCCATAGACAGCAAGGATACTACCACGATCAAGGCCCAGAAAGATAGTAAGGACATCGTTAAAATGGTCCATGTGACGTCAGTGGTTCAACCGTAATTTTACGAAGCTACTAGAATACTTTTTGTACGCAAAGAAAACTAAAATAACTTTATTCAACAATTCTTCTCCACAGCGTCACCCTAGGGCGCCATTTTGGGGAGTATCATGGCGTATTTGCGCGCTTTTCCTGCACATAAACAACGCATGCGCTGTGCCTCGTTTATAAGTGGTACTCTCGTGAATGCACGTCGAAGTCTGACATGGAAGAGAAGAAATTGTCGAATAAAGTCATTATTTTTGTTTTCCTTGTGCACAAAAAATATTCTCGTAGCTTCATATAATTAACGTTGGACCACTGATGTCACTTGGACTATTTTAACGATGTCCTTACTAAGTTTCTGGGCCTTGAATGTGTCAGTTGCGTTCCTGTCTATAGAGGGTAAGAAAGCTCTCAGATTTCATCAAAAATATTTTAATTTGTGTTCTGAAGATGAATGAAGGTCTTACGGGTTTGGAACGACATGAGGGTGAGTAATTAATGACAGAATTTTCATTTTTGGGTGAACTAACCCTTTATACCTTACTGATCAAATAGCTAGCTATCAGAAACACTCTGACAAAGTGAGCAATTCTAAATGAATAGCAGTCCAATCAACATATGAAATGACAAATGAAAACAGGCTGGGACATCCTGCAAAATTTCTCCTTTTGTATGCCCAAGATTTCACAGGTTTGTAATGACATGGGGTTGAGTACATAATTACCGAATGAGTGAAAGAGTTTCACTGCTCTTCAAAATGCTCACAAAAGTTAAGCAATTAACAAGGCATGTCTTAAAGTACCGACTAAACAACAGCTAGGAATGCCAAAGGTTTAATGTTATCCACACGCTCACTCACAGCCAGCATTCAGGCTTTCAAAACACACAGCAGCTTTAGATATTTTTGACATAAAAAGTGAGGCCTGATGTAGAAAAACAAACCTCCAAAAAAAGAACAATTCAATTGTTTGGAGGAGGATCATGCTGACTTGGTTTTGGGAGAGGTTGAAACACTTTCATTACACCATATGCAGGAAATAAATTATGCTTTCACTGTTAAAACAGTACAAAACATGACATTTCAAAGAATACTGGTAATTTTACAGAGCTTTTTCTAATTCTGTTAATGAAAAGACAAACAGCTGTGATTTTGTGGCACAGACACTCACCCTCACTGACATCCTCTTCTTTCTTCACACCACCTTCTTTTCGCTGTTTGATTGCAAGTAATTCTTTCTTCAGCTGGCGAGCTTCTTTTCTCAATTCATCACTGTAGAAAGACATTCAGCCGAGAGCTGGAATTAATTTCCAGTCTTAGAAGGAAAACTTTCTCAATAAGTCTTGAAAATTTGTAGAAGGGAAAAACACGTTACGGAAGGAAAAACATGTAGCACACTTTTTATGCATAGCAATTGAAGATATTTTCCTGCTATCTGAAATAAATCATTCAAGTAATGAATAAAACATTTTAACGTGACATGGAAAATGACCAAATCTTAAATATACTCAAAAGACCAAGTGTTTTCATGCATAAATTGAAATTTAAAAATGTTAAGTCTATGAAAAAAAAACAACCTTGAATGTAGCCAACTCATCACAGACACAAAATATCTCAAACTGAAATATTTCAAAAATGAGCAACCATTCATTTGTTGAGTGCAACTAACAAAATAGCAACAACCTTGTGAAATTCTGTGATTTATTTTCTTTCTTGTTCTGTGCAAATGTGTGCAAATACTTACACAAGCCTTCCTCAAAGTTATTTGTTGACATGCTGTCACAAATCAAATCGAGCTAATGTATGTGTGAGGTTTCGCAAGAGTAAACTTCGAGATTGTAGTCAAGAAGGAGAAAACAAGAACATTTGTGAATGCTTGCAGGGTGCTGATCTTCATTTTTTATTATTATTTATTAATTTGAAATGGTTGATATGAAAACACAATCCCCAGAACAGCACACAGGATATGAACATCTCCTTAGCTCCGGGGTTTCCAAATGATTACGCTTTTCATTCCTCAATTAACAAAGGGAGTGTGTGTTCACATAAAACGGGAATAAAACCAACAATTACCTTAGGCATAGTGTTCCAACGTGTCAGAAACAAATACGTGCATTAGAAGTATAAAATTCTCTAATAAATCATGTGGCGCCTTGGTAGATCAAAAGTTCCTCATGGTTTCCAGACAGTCCAGGGTTCTGGCACCTCAAGAAGAGATGTTGTGGCTGAACCAATACACCTCAACCCCACTGAGCTCTAACAGTGAGGTCTTACTATGATCTTTAGCATGGCTGTGGAGCTAATCAGTGCTCTCACACTGGCAACAGAAACCTACATCACTAAAGTACCACACACAAGTCTGCTTCAAAACGGGTGAAAATCAATTCATATAGACTGTAGAGCTTGAAAAATGCTCGAAAAATGGCAGATTCAGAAATATGACTGGTCTGATCATCTGTCACTCAAACTCCCGGCGAAGGGTCAATTGGAATTCCTGAAATTCTTAAGAAGTTCTCAAATACTTTCTGAAAAACATCTTTTTTTCTTCAGAAGAAAATGACAGACTGTGGTGTTATCTGGTTGTACGGCACTTCTTGCGAAAGACCTGTAGATCAACTCAAATAAAAAAAACACCTCAGTTGCATTTTATTGTGCTATCTGTAGATTAATAATCATAATAAGCACACACAATATTTAATTACAACTAACTTATTGGTAATTCATCCCTCAGAGTACTAAATGTACTCACACTAAATGTTGCCGTTGTCTGCAATTATAAAATTGCATAATTAGGTCCATATTTGACTCATTTTGTAGAGCTGTTACTAAATTTAGAACTCGGCACAATCATGACTGATCATTGTTCACATTGTTAATCATTTTGTTACTTCACAGTACTTGTTATGGCTAGTTATCATTGTGTTATGTTGCAATGCTTAACATTTGAAACAACCTAATAAATTCATTAAATATGACCTTTATTTAAAACAAGCTGGACATTTTCTTTTCTTTAAGAGGTTATGATGGTTTTTAAGAACATTTAAGAAAAGTCTTTAAAACAATCTTAAGAGATAAGAGCATTCTTAAGACATGTTTTTGGGAATACATAGATTTCATATATATTAGAATACATATATGTGACCCTGGACCACAAAAACACTCTTTTGGTATATTTGTAGCAATAGCAAAAAAATACATTGTATGGGTCAAAATTATCCATTTTTCTTTTATGCCAAAAATCATTAGGATATTAAGGAAAGATCATGTTCAATGAAGATATTTTGTAAATTTCCTATCGTAAATTTATCAAAACTTAATTTTTGATTAGAATATGCATTGCATTTAAACTACTTTAAAGGCAACTTTCTCAATATTTAGATTTTTTGCACCCTCAGATTCCAGATTTTCAAATAGTTGTATCTCGGTCAAATATTGTCCTATCCTAACAAGCTTATTTATTCAGCTTTCAGATAATGCATAAATCTCAATTTCGAAAAATTGACCCTTATGACTGGTTTTGTGATTCAGGGTCACATATATTCATATATTAGAATATTTCATTTGCAGGTGACGGTGGTGGAATCAAACTATGGTTCAAACCAAGCAATAGAACCAAGTTTGAGCCAAGAGCAAATGGCTCAACCACAAAGAGTAGCCTTGACAATATTCCTGTAACTGAACATGATGCACTTTAAATAAGTGCAAATCAGATCATGAAGCAGTGGGGAAGACTATCAGAGCATTAACATTCTGCTAAACATCTTTTATGTTGCATAGAAAAACAAACTTCATTCGGGTTTGAAATGTCATGGGGTTGAGTAAACCATTGCTTTAAAAGATCTCAGCAGATACATAAAAGTTTGCATGTTTAAACCACATGATGGGTGACCAATGAACTACCATTCTGCCTTTGAGCAATGCATTTTACCTCAAGTTGCTCCTTGGGGATTATTGGTTTGAATGCACAATAGAGCAACTACTTTAAGATCATCCTTCTGGCTCCTGCTCCATGGCAGCTTGCAGAAAAAAGTACTGTCCCACTGTGCAAGTGACAATCAAAATTGTTTAAACTGGTCTTACATGAGGTAATCTAACCCCCACAAAAAATGGATGTTACAGTCAGTGCTCTTGTTCAGAGAATAAATGCAGATGTCACAGGACAGCTGATAAGGACAGGCCCAGGCAGACACACACTTCCAAGGTGTGAGGTCCTCGTAGATAAACTGCCAAGCAAGTGCATGAGAGGAAGTTGTTTCCATGTGCAAACAGTGCCCCCACCCACATCTGCCTTTCAGAGAACCGAGTCTTCTGGCAGCTCCCAGGACAGCATCTTCTATTGGGGTATAATAATATTTTCATAGGACTTGACAACTATGTTTTGATGCCAGGTTCTTACATGGCTACAAAGCACAGGTAAGCTGCAGAGTCTGGGCCTCCAGCCCAGAAACACGTGAGCCATTCAAATCTGTAACAATGCCTGCCTTTGTTTGATCCATCTGCTCCTCTCAGCTGACACATATTCTCTCAGGCAGCTCTCTTCTGTTACTCCTGTTGAACCTTGGATCCCCAACCTCCAGGTTCCTAGTTTCTATGTTCTCAGGGGACAAATGTAGGGCATCGTGGATGAATTAAAGGTTGAACTTATAGAAGACCTCTTCTTGGCGTCCACACTGTTTGAGCACTCAGGTAAAGGGACACTGAAACTGGTATTTGTTTGTTCTCCTCTATGGGTCTCCAGTCCTGAAAAGAGCGCATCTCCTTCAGCGGGGCCACTCAGCAGAGCTCCACTGTTGGAGATCTTGGTAGACAGATGATTGCAGAGCCTTCTATCTTGGTTGAAGCTGACAATCTCATTTCCTACATATGGTTTGATGGTTTATAGAAGGACCGTTAAAGGGATAGTTCAACCAAAACTTAGAATTCTGTCCTTAATTACTCACCCTCAAGTTGTTCCAAACCTTTGTTCATCTTCAGAACACAAATTAAGATATTTTTGATGAAATCTGAGAGTTTTCTGACTCCGCATAGACAGCAATGCAACTGACACGTTCAAGGCACAGAAAGGTAGTAAGGACATAGTTAAAATAGTCCATGTGACATCAGTGGTTCAACCTTAATTTTATGAAGCTACGAGAATACTTTTTGTGCGCAAAAAAAAAAAGACTTTATTCAACAATTTCTTCTCTTCCGTGACTATTTTAGCAATGTCTTTACTAGCTTTCTGGGTCTTGAAAGTGGCAGTTGCATTGCTGTCTATGTAGGGCATGGAAAGGTTTCAGATAGACAAATAGTTTGCAATTTGTAGTCTTGCAAGCCAAGCTGGTCAAATGCATTTTAATTTTAGAGAGAGGAAAATGCATTTTAGTGTTAACTATTCTTTTAATGTCCATTGTGTTAGAAAGAACAGTTCAGCAAGAAACAAGAGAAGACGTGATGATTCCACAAGGGTGAAGAGTTATCTATTAGAGGCCTACATTGACCCTTGGTCGGAAATGAGCAGGCCATATTGGGGAAACACCTCCAACTAAGTGATAATTTTGCTTGCCTGGACATGCTATCATTTACCAAACAAGAGAAGCATATCCTAGGCAACAGCAACACAATGGGCCCCTCAGCCAGAGTGCCCGTAAGAGTGGAGAATGCTGAAAAAAAAAATGCAAAGAGAGAGGAACACCTGCTAATTTACTCCTCAGGGCTCAACAAATTCCTCAGAATATCCTTTTGTTCTTCAGGTGGAGTCCATCTCCACCACATTCACTTAATAATTAAAGTGTCATAGACTGTGTTTGTGACAATATATTTAATTATCATCACACTATACTTTCAAGATACAGATTTTAAAAATTCAGTTTTGGTTTGAAAGCGTAACTATGAGGGGTTCAGTCAACTTCTAAGGCTTTATATTTATTATTTACTGTTATAATGGGAGATATAATTTAACCACAAAATCCTGATCCTAAACACTGCAGATAATGTGACCAAACAGAAACATACTCAAATATACAGGCACGCAAAAAAACTTTATTACATTAATCTATCAGGAACAAACTTACAAGGGGCAAAAAAGTAAAAAATATCAGTAAAACTTTGATTAAAGCCTTCATGTATAATGCATTATAGAAGTAGTTTAATGCATTAATTATGCCTTGTAATACACATTATAATGCATTGTACAATTTTGTGAATAACTGTAACCACAGTTAATACATTATTACACTTATTAATTCATTGTCACACTATGCATTTTAAATTTGGTTATAATTATTTACGACAAGATGTAATGTATTAAAAGGCACATTATGAATGCATTATACCTCTATGTAATAACTCTTTATAATGCATTATACATAGAGGTTTTAAGTAAAGTGTTACCAAAATGTCTATTGCATAAAACCAAGGGCCAGTTGCATAAATATAGCCATTACGACTCTTAAAAGCCAGTATGACCAACTAAATTTCGTACCAAATTAGACAAATATACATTTTTATGCAACTGACTTCAAGTTATGAACAGTCTTACAGAAAAAAAATTCATGACTAACTTCTATGACTTCACAGTTCATGCGACCACGCCCTGATGTGTTACTGTTCAAGCAGACACTAACTAATTTTAACTAACTTTCTCTGAAGGATTCTTTTAAAAGTGTTGCTCTGCCATAGTAATAGAAAATAATGTGCTGTGAAAAAGAATTTGCATAGCTAGAAGCCTTTGTACAGCTAGTAACGCTTACGTTTGCATACTTGTGTAGAGTATCTTTCAGGTCTAAGTCACCAACCTGAATTAATGCTCAAGAAAACTAGCATGGAAACCAAAAATATTTCATTTGTGCATCCAGAAAATATCCTCAACCTACAAGTACACAAAAATAGATGGAAAATCAAGTAGTCCCAAAGTACAGAATCAAGTAAAAGACGCAAAACAGCAGCCAAACCATCTGTAGAAAGCCATTTCTATAAACAGATTAAAGTAATTGTGATCCTGACGTTTAGAAAATTAGGCAATTTGTCTGAAAAAGCAAAGCTATTAATAAACAGCACTGCGCTGAAGTATGATGGGCTGTTTAAAATAGCAAAGCTGTGAGATATGCCCTTGTTAGACAGCAGCGCCAGATAAAAGGCATTTGTTAACTCAAGAAAAGAAAAGAACAGTGTGATAAAGTGTCCTTGTGATAAAAGGAGGAGGGGATGAGAGTTTATTAACGACTGAGCGCTTTGAAGAGGAGCCAAAGTGTGCCCACTGTCTTGCGGCCTCATCAGCCAGGGGGCACAGACATCCCCCCTCAGCCAACACAATGACAGCCATTCACCAAACCTTCTCGGGACGCCAGCGGGGAAGAGACCGTCATTTCACAAATCAGACGGGAGAGAGGGTTTGGTGATGAAGTGCTGGACGAGACCTGACGCACACATTTAAAGTCTGAGGAGTGGAGGAAAGACTTTGTCGTCACTCACGGCTCTCCAGACCAGCCAGCGATTGTCGCTCATTCAGACAATTCAAATAAGCGAAACCCGGGGAGCTCTGGATGATTTACTTTTCATAAAGAAAGCACACAAAGTGACTGGCCACCGACCAATCTTTCTCATGAATCGAGACTTCAACATTTAACCCTCGCTCCTCCACCAGCCTGCCGTCGCGGTCCAAAAAACATCTCACATTGATCTGTTTTTCCAAAATGGACGTGGAGTGGCTCCTCGCACTTTGCAGGAGTGGAAATACTATTCCTAGAGTTCCACACGTACTGATTTTGACTTTTACACACGGTTCATAGTTTTATAATCAAGCAGTATAATCTCAGCGTTGTGTGGAGAGGGCAAATGTCTTCAAGGTCTTGAAGCAGATTGTTAAAGCAGAGTCGGTTTATAATAATCATACGATATCACGTTTCAAGGAGGATGGTTAAGAATATTAGTTTTCCAGGTCTCCTTCTGACTCAAATGCGGAGTCTACCTATATTTTTAAAAAGGAGACTGAATATTTGAATAACTGAGAGTTCCATAATAAATATTAATAACGGAGTTGATGAGTCAAGTGGTGGCCAAGCACATGACATAAGCGCCAGAGCATAGAAATTGTAACCATAACAAAGAGGCTGCGTATATACTGCATCCATCAGCCACTCGCTTGCTCAAAATTAACAAATTTTACCACAACTAAAGCTCTAAACCGCAGGAATGTGTGTATCACCACAAGTGAAGTTAGCAAACATGTCGAGTACTTGCTGGAAGTGAAGTTAATAAGTAGGCATTTGTAGTTCCAAAACACACTTAATTAGAATAAAACTCACAATGCTGCATAAACTGATCGTTTTGCTAATAATACGAGAGAAAAGACAGTATTTTGCCATTGAACTCTATAATCTCCAACAGGACGATGACATACCTTTTGAGGAGTTAACTATAACATGTTAATGATTACTTAGGCTCCAGACTAAAAAATGGTGCTACACACAGTGTGTGTGGTGCTACACACAGAAACAGAATAAGATCTGGCAAACTTTCCAGCATATTATTGTTAGTTATTCTGGTGCTCAGAAACAATGGCAAGTTTCTGATGTGTAAATGTGTATAGTCATGAGCTGATATATCAACCTTCTACAATGCAAGTAAATCACTTGCATATGCAACTAAATTTCCATGCTAGGAAAATAATGCCAAATAATGTCTATCGTTAGGCAATGGCTAATAAACTGTTAGATTTCACTCTGCAGTGTTTGAGTTAGAAGCTAACTATAAGGTTAACACAGATATTTCACTTGAAAACTGTGGGCTTGAGAGTTTCACTCTCTGTTTTTAAAGTGCACTATTTTAATTAATCTCAATAGATGCGCAGCGTATTTGACACACTGTAAACTTTAGTGTAAAGGAAGGTACCGGACTCACTTCGAGTGTTTCTCTCACACATGCAAAGAGAGGGCGAACAAGACAGTCTTACTTATCACGTAGAATTGATGCGCTACATGTAAATTATATTCTTTGTTATATTTTCCTGTCAAATTAGTGTAGTTCATTTGGAATTATTCAGCCTTTAAGAACAAGCAGAAGCCACTTCTGGTTTCTTTCGTAACAGGCAGAGCTAATGCGCAAACGGCACTCTCACTGGCTGGTGCTCACCTATTACTGTCACTGTTTTGAATTCAGCAAATCAGTTTGAGCGAATGTAGACAACGATTCATTAATTAAAATTCATTAATGCAGCAGCTCGTCAGATCTTAGTGTGTTTTATATTGTTATTAGTAGTAGTAGTAGTAGTAGTAGTAGTAGTAGTATTATAATAATATTTTCAGTGTTATTGTTAAGTTTTTTTTACAGAAAAACTAAATGACCAACAATGTCTCAAGCACCACCACCAGTCCTGAGTGTAGTTAAAATGCCAAAAATGCATTCATATTATCAAATTACTCAAGTTCTATCATAAAAATGCTCGATTGACTGATGTCAAAAGTATACTCCAGAATTCATTGTTTGGAAGCTAGGTTTCAATAAATGCTGTTTCAGATATTTTACTCTCAAACGATCAAGAAAAAATTGATTTTTATAACCATTTTCAAAATTTCTTAGACACTTAAGTAAGTAATAAAAACAGCATGGGTACTTTGGGCTCGTTAATTTACAACAGTGAACAAATACAGAGATACTCCGTTATTTTTTAGCTCTGCTCGGCTGCACGTCAAAAGATCCTCACATGCTGTAGTCTGGAGCCGTTCCGTCAGACTGCCCCATGCAGGGCACACATGCTACAGCGGGCTGGAGATTCATAAACCTGCAGATCCGTGGCACAGCTGCCAAGAATTAGATGATCCCTTTTGGCCTCCACACAAAAAGATCTAGTACTTTACTGATCCGGATGACCTTTCCCTGAGAGGCTGATAGAGCATCGGATTATGATGGACGACAACCGACAGGTGCGGTCAATTAGAAACGGTGACACTGCACCCAAATGTCATCGTCTTTGGTGCATAATTGCTTTTTGGACTCTCTTGAAAGAGAAATTTCCATTGTCTTAAAAGGCAGATAATGACAGGAGTCCACTAAAGACTATCCAGTAGTTTGATGGATTCAGATGACTGCAAATCCATGCTACTGTTTTGAGTTCTCCTGCCCTTCACTGATGCAGATCAGAAGTCACAAAGACAGGAGATTGCACTGCCAAGGGGTTCTTGACGAGACAGTCATTCTGGGCCTTTCAGATAAATGGATGATGAGAATGCTGTCTGGACAAACTTTGACATGAGGTAAAAATTCTCAATATCTGATTTTCCTACTTACATTTACATTTAGTTATTTAGCTTTTATCCAAAGCGACTTACAAATGAGGATAATGGAAGCAATTAAATCAACAAAGGAGCAATAATATGCAAGTGCAATGACAAGTCTCAGTTAGCCTAACGCAGTAAACGTAGCAAAGGTTTTTTTTTTTTGTTAATTATATTATAAATAAAAAGAAAACAAACAGACAGAACAGAAAAAGAATAGAGAAAGCTAGTGTTAGAAGCCTTTTGTCTTGACTTTACTTGACTTGCTTGGCTTCATTAGTTCTGCTGAATGTCAATAGAGCATCACATGATGAAGTCAAGTTTAAAGTATCTGTAGCAAGTGTTTATATTAAATACAAGAACATGTTTATTGAAATGCATGTAAATAAAATTATTATAAATTTTATAAATATTTACTCTATATGTGTCATTAAAAAATATGCCTATTAAAATAATATATATATGATATAAAATAAAACAAACATTTATAAATAATTTATAATAATTAATATACTTTTTACATACTGGCATAACACAAACTTGCATTTTAAATGTAAATTAGTTTTTATTACACATTAATTTAATAATTCTGTTTACTATTGTCCTCTTTTCTGAGCTGCTTTACATCAGAATTAAATTCGTTTGCATTACTGAAACATTATTTTCCTGTTTAACACTGTAAAGCAGCTTTGGTACAATATGTACCAAAAATTAAATAAAGAAATAAAGGTGACTTGACCATTACAAGAATTTACTCTGCGTGTGTGTGTGTATTTATTGAAACATATGTAAATTATATTTTTCTATACATTTTATAAATATCATAAATATTTACTACAAATTACATTTAAACTTTTCTATTTTATTTTATAGTTTTATATTTCTTTTTTTTCTATATTGTTTATCCATATAATCATTGTTTGTATATATATTTCAACAAATTGTGTTACACAGTAAAAATATATTTAATTGCATTTTAAAGATTTTGTTTATTGAAATACATGTAATTTAGATTTTATTAAACAATTAATATTATAAATACATATAGTTAGGTTTATTGAAATATATGCAATTAATATTTTATTGTACATTTAAATAATAATAATGTTTTTATTGAAATATTTGTAAGTATTATTTTATTACGTGTCTAGATAATGTTGCTAAGAAAGTAGCAGTACCTTGTTTGCCTATTCTTTTGCCCAAGATTTCATATTTTTCTCTCTTGAATTGTGGCTGTGGTATATCACTGAGGTTTAAATTAAAATATTAAGAGCGTATGGCTATATCCAAGAGCCATATGGAAGCACTTTGTATTCTTAGTTATGCCCTGTCGGGTTTAGTGTAAGTGGCGGCTACCATATCCACTGTGTCGTGATGTCGGGACTCCCATCAGCATGCTGTTTTATTCATTAATGTCACCTCTAAGTCAACTATACAGACAATGCTAAGTGTTTATATCTTTTTGTGGAGAAAAATGAAGATGTTATCAATATCAAAGATCACAAATAAATTTCCAGATAAAGTATATGTATATAAAAAAGTATATAATAAAGTTTGACTGAAGAATACCGGAAGCATTCTTTTAAACCCCACTGAACTTGGTAACCGAAAAGAGCAGAAAGCCAACAAGGAAATGAAATACTATCTTAAGCAGTAGACATGGATCCAGAGGAGCTAGATTTCAGCTCGAGCCTCATAGACTTATTCCAAGCAACATCAGATCCGTCCTACAGCCTGTGCTTCCTTCCAGGTGACTAGCAACCAAAGCTTCTCCCTTCACCTATAAGCTCCTGTAAGCCTGAGTGAGAAAGAGCTCTGGGCTGCAACAATGCTTCCTTTGTCTTGCACCAACACTCTACCTACCAGCCAACCCTTTGATTGCAAGCCAAGATAAGCCACTGTGTTGGGTTACAGTTCTTGTAGCCAAACACCATGCTTGTGTTTAATATACTACAGTCTTTCTGCATTTTGCTTCCTGTCAATCAAAGCGGTGAGACTCGGTGGGTTTGGCCATTACTTCATTATGTAGAAAAAGAAAAGAGCATGTTTATTATGACCGGAAAATTGTCCAGACACATAACGGCCGATGGTGAGATAAGGCAGGTGTGCTTCTAGAAAAGGGGGTTTGCAGGGGAAGAGTTCACCGCCTTTAGCGCCTCAGTCAGTGGTGAGGTTATGAATCCTTTAATTCCCCCGTTTTCAAAGGTCACACGCTGATTTCAAGGATCACTTGAAAGAGAAAGAGATGCAACTGTGAAAATGAGTGTGATGTGAGAGAGAATTTGCAAAATGGGTTTTAAAGATGAGACGATACAATCTTTGCTCAAATAGGTTTGTGCCTACAGGGAATTTGACGATGCGCAAAAGCATATAACTTTATAATCTCCCACAAAAATAATTGATATTTTAAGTTTTGGTCACAGTCAGGGATTCAAACAAATCCTTAATCTAAAGTAGTACATTTTGGCACTTAACTTGTCACGTAACTTTGATATTTAAGTTAATTTTGTACTAGGGGTGGGTGATATGCCCAAAATCTTATATCACGATATGAGTAATTCTATTTCACGATAACGATATATATCATGATATAGTAGCTTTAAAGGGGTCATATAATGCTATATCCACTTTTACAAGTTGATTGTACTGAAAT